>JAPYZA010003429.1:0-20180 GCA_030522685.1 Eupelmus azureus | reverse complement strand
AGATCAAACGGAGAAACCTAACAATGATGTCACCACACCTAAAGGTGAAGTAACTAAAAAACCAAATCAAGGAGACAATGTTACTCCCAAAGGAGATCAGCCAAAGGAACCTAAAAAAGATGCAACTACACCGAAAGCTTAAGTACTTACGAAACCAGAGAAATAAACAAAATTTTAATATTGAGCTTTGATGATGCGCCATATTATGTTTCAGTAATCTGCAAATTCTATTTTTTCTACAGTATTAAAAGACGTAATAAATATGCTTTTATGTAAAAAGTACTTCTTTTATAAATAAATTATCAACACATTATAAACTGTTTTAATTAAATATCTTATTCTTGACATTTATTTCATAACTTAATGACAATCTAATGTCGAACTGCAAATAACAATTTTGCAGTTTGAATAAATTTTGATTATAATTTTTAACTTATTTTGAATCAAAAGCAAATTCTTAATTTATTGTTGCAAAATACATATTTTTGAAGACAATAATTTCTAAAATTATAAGAAAATTTAACTTTTCAAAACTTAATAATTTTTCTTTAAAAACTATGTTTTACAAAGAAATTAAAAGTAGTTTCGCTTAGAATTAACCAAAGTATATTACTAAATTTTTTACGCTCCACAAACCCATTTTAAAAAAAATTGTCTTTTGACTCTTTTGTTAACTATAATTCTTTAATTAAACATTATAGATTCTGGTAACCTCAAAAAATGAATCAGCTTTCCAGAAAAAGTAGAAAACGTTGAGTCTCCCTTTAGATATGGATTTGTTTAATCGACCCCTATACTTAGTACCTGAACTAAATACTTACACTATGTCTTATATGCATTTCAATAAAAGTTCAAATATATCGAGTTATAAAATAACCGACCAGCTCTAAAGAATAATCATCAACTTCCTCAAATGCCTTCGCTCATAATTCTCAAATCAAGATTGTCGCTCCTCGAAAAACTTATCTTTTCAAACATTCAAGCACTAAACTCCTCGAGATAAGCGTCTGCCAAAGCGAGAGCGCATCAACAAACAGCGCGCAGCTCGCTCTGCACACATCCTCATTCCCATCCAACAAACCTAGTTACGCAACTCGAATCATCGCAACTCACATACACACTATCCTTAAAAATCGGGAGTCTCTCCTCACCCAACAGCGCGCAAGCGCTCGTAAAATGCTAATCTCAAAAACAAACCCATGAACACCGCGACCTATTAATACACCCAGCGTCCACGCCATTGATTCTAAATTAAAATAAAATCGCCTGTTTACCATCCTCCTTAAAAGAAAAAAGAGTCAGGAGCCGCGATGCTAATGAATCGACGCTTAGGTATATACGTTTGCACCGCGCACGTCGATATTAATGAGTTTTCTCGCGCGCGCAGTTCGATTCGCGTTCGCGTGCGCGCGGTAACCCTGCGCTTCGCTCAGGGTTATATATATACGAGCGCGCAAGCATGTTTACTCCACGAGCCGTCGTAATGAGACACGTGAGGATGAAGGCACGTCGCCGCGATGTCGCGTGCGTGAGTGGGATCGTCGAGAGTGCAGAGGCTCGTTTCTATAGCCTCTATTTCTTTTTTTTTACTCTTATATACGAGAGATAAGCGTATTAGAGGGGATATCAAATATTGAGTTTAGTCGGGTTGGGCCAAGGATTTGGTCAGGGTGATGATCGCGGGAAAAACTGGGTGATTTTTTTTTTCTCTTTTCTGTTTGGCTCGCGAAGGTAAGTTGGAAGTATGGGAGAATCTGATGTCATCGCGGTGGGACAAGGTTCGAATACGTTTTTTTTTGCAGTGCTGCGAAGGAGAAGTGAATTAGTGCTGGATTTGATGTGGAAGATTATTTGTTGGATTCTTCTTTGCGTGAAAAAAGGTTCGGTGTGAGGAGGAAAATATTTTCGAGCTATGCCTAGAAGGATTTAGTTGATTGATACTGTCGGTGAACTTTAAACCTGTTTTCCTCAAAATATGTGACTTTGTTTTTTGACTTCGTTTTCCTCCTGCGCAAAAGTTTTTATCGATTCTAAACAAGATTTTGCATGATTATTTTTCATGCATATCTATCAGAGAAAACGATAATTTTTATTGTTTATGATCGGTCTGTGTTGACAATAAGAAGTAAAAATAGAACTGATTAGCATAAATTATACAGAAATCTATTGTCAATAAAAAAAAATACTCGACTGTTTGATTCTGATTTATCAAATAAGATTATTATTCAGATTTTCTTCGACATCTCTTATCACGTTAAAGACGTTACGTAAAAACAGTAATTTTCTCCACAACGCCCACTCGCAGTAGTAACAGAGACACGCAGTATAGCCGATAACTATCACTGACCACATTTATGAATCAGCTGTCAAGCTTGGGGCCGAATAACGCGGGGAATGACCAGTCAGGCCTCCTCGGTGAACGACCGAATCAGAAATGAGAAGAATTAATTTCACAACGAAATCAAATCACGCTTACTTAAAGATAGCTGCAAAAAGCCTCCTTATACAATCCATCAAAGATTTTTACCAAGTAAAATCATGACGTGTCAGCGCGGAGGCTGGCCTCACGGGGCCGTCGTCACCGTGTAACTGATGTGTTCCCCTTAAAGTTTGCATCATTCAAGATAGAATCAAAAAATGCTTATCTCACGTCGTAGACCGCGCCACTTGAGCAAATAAAAACTACTTCTCGAAAATCGATTAAAATAAAAAAGCACGTTAAAAAAAAGGCAAGGAAATACTCACATCACCCGAACGTTAATCATCATAAAGAGTATCCAAATGCCCAGCCGTATCCCCACTGATTAAAGAAACCCCCGAAATTTACATCAAAGCCGAACCATCGCGCCGATCGACTTATTACCTCAATCCCACTCACTCGCTCGATTCCAATCTCTTACCGAGAAGTTAAAATAAACACGAATCCCAGCCAGGAGGGAGAGGCCAGCCACCCTCCTAACGATTTCGAGCATATATACATATATATACCCAGCCAGCGAGAGTATATAGAGCGCCAAGCCCAGAGGGGCTTGGCCATCCTTCTCCGAGACGTCGAGCTATGTATACACGTAGACCGTCCTGTATATACTTTACTCGAGCCGCGCGATATCAGCTATCTAATCGCGATCGACTCGCGTCTGACTCTGGATTTTTATTCCGCGCGCGCCGCTGAGTGGGACTCGAAGAGTGCAAGTCCCGGTGCGGTGACTGCATTTTTCTAGTGCCCGGACGATCTCGGGCACGGTTTTTCTTTAGTGGGCTCGGATATCGTTGGTAGGTTGGTGTTTTGTTGGGGAGAAAGTTAGAAATGAGGAGTGAATTAAATTGGTAGCGATGGGGGGGGGGGGAGTAGATATGGATTTTTTGTTTGTTTTGTGGATTGGGTTATCGGGGATTTAAGGAGAGTGTTGGCGGGGGTACGGTAACGCGTGATTGAATAAACAAGATATAATGAGCGGCGCACCTAGTTAGAAAAATATGTTTTCCCCAGTCGAACTTTCCTTATAGGTTTATGCATTGTTATAGCGAAGTTAAGTCAGTATCGTAAATATCGCTAAATACGTAGTTTGATATTGGATGTGAATTTTCGATTTGTTTTATTTTTAAATATGAAATAATGACGGTTCTAATTCTTCTTAATGTTAAAAAAACGATAAAATTAGACATAAGATGTTATTGAATATGCTGTTTAGCATAACGATAAGAGCGTCAAAAAGGATCAAACTGCATCTTGTTCGAACCATTTGTGTACATTTTAGTTACGTCACATTTGCGTAAAAGGACGATTACATTAGAATTAAAGTAAAGTCAATAAGTTAATCGCTAAACAAAGAGAACCAGAAAAGAGTTATTTCAAGCTTGAATGATTAACGACATAATCAAGTTATGCATTAAAATTAAAAACAAATTAAATATTACTTCAGTATTGAAAAAAAGATTACTATTAACATCATTAGCTATTATTTTTTAACGACTGTTTCTAATTTACGCTTCGATTTTTCGTCGATGTAATTTTCACAAAGTTACAGATAGTTGTTCGACAGTTTCATAAGGAGAATAGACAACTTACTTCGTAACTTCAACCGCAATTCAATAATTTATTCGACGTTGAATGAATCTGCCAATAAATCAACCTTAAGTGAGTTTGTAAAGCAAAAGTAATTATTTCGCTTAATCACTTTTAAAAGATGAATTGCAAACAAAGGTACGGCTTCATATTACATACTTCAATGGTCAATCCATCAACCACAAGCGTAGCTGTTATTTACATTATTAAATTTTATTTATTTCCACTGCGTCCTTGTTTGAATTAATAATTAAACATTATTTTCAAACGAATAAATAAACGTTAGCCGTAAATGCAAAACAATTTTCAAGTTCAAATACATCTCAATACCATCAAAAGAATTATGCATCTCGAAGCACTTCTACGACCAACCAAACCGAAGTCGATTACCCAATGGCTCAACAAAAACAAAAAGAACAATTATATATCTCCCCGGCGGAACATGTAACGATCGGCCTGACGATCGATGAGTGCAGCTCCGCTAAAATTGCACAATAACGCAGAGAGCGCGAACAATGCGGCGGCTCACTTCCGTCAATAAATGAAAAAGCCGTTTGCGCAATTACAGGAATTATTTAACTCGCGATAACACCGAACGCGCCGCAGCAACGCCGCCGGCCTCCCGCGAAGAGAGCGAGAAAAAAACGAGCCGCGGACACTTGGCGTAATTTAAACGGATCGCTCTTTGACGTTGTATTTTCTCTCCCCCGCCCCGGCGATATCATCAGCTCGCGAAGGTTTTACAATGCCTCGCCCCTGCGAGCTAGCTATCCTGCTTTATAGAGAGCCGAGCGGCTCTATAAATAGAGAGGAGATAGTCGCTCGCAGCGAAGCTTTGCGCTGTAGGCTGCAAAAAAAAAAAATACTGCACAGAGAGAGAGAGAGCTCGGTGTTGGAGATCTTTGCGGGCGCGAGTTGATATACCTGGGGATTTTTTTGATTGATTAGAGCTGGGGGTTTTTGGATGGCTTTTGTGCGTGGGTGTGTGTAGGTAGGTGCGCTTCGCGTGAAATTCGGCCGAGACGCGGCGGGTGAGGTTTGATGGGAGGTGTGATTGGGTCGGGTTTGGATTGTTTTGTTTGCTTTGTCGGGTTTTTTTTATTTGGGATTTGGAGGGAAGTGGGTGGAGTGTGTTTGGAGATCGTTGAGTAATCGATGAATATCTTCGGTTGTGTATTAAAGTGTCAGGAGCGTGTGATTTATAATATTATAAGTGTAAATCAGTTATCCATTGAATATCGCCGATTACGCAGAATGCATAAAACATAACAGGGCCTCTTTTTAAAACGAAATTTTCTTTTTTTTAGATAAATAACGAAAAAACATTTCTCGAAACATGTTTAAATAAAGTAGTCTTTCAAAAAAACTCGATTATCCACTAAGATTGCACAACGATCGAAAGAAATCGCCTCTAAACCCATATTCACGACAAAGAAGCAAAAACAAGCAAAAAAAGCCACGTCGCCTCGATGAACACCAAAAGATGCGCGCACTATCACCTACGTATTAGTAATTCTATGCATCCGCGAGGCTGATGAAGCGCGCACGTGCCCGGAGCGGCTAATCGAAAACATCGTTTATTTCGCACGTTTCTCGCATTAGCACAGATTTTCGCGAAGAAGAAGAAAAAAAACGCCGCGAGAGAGCTTCGTGTGCAAAATTTCTCGCAAGAGTATACTTTGCATAATTTCATGTTTTTCTCTTTTACGATGAAACATTTACATGTACCGCGGGTTGCGCAATAATAACATTAGGGAAAATGCTAAGTCTTTATAAATAATTGGCCGGTCGCACTGGTGAGTCATGCGCCTAGCGCTCAATCTTTTATTAATTAAACACTTTGTTTTATTTAAATAAATATCGTGATAATATGAAAATGAACTTTTTTTATATAGAATTTTTATATACCTTCTCAATTACCATTGGATAACGCAATTAAAAAAATCTGATTTTACATTTTCCGATATAACTCCAACTGTGAATCACTTAACGGAAGAAAGCAATATAAGCATTCGTGTTTTGCATGTATCGAACGACTATTCAAGTACATGCAATAATGACACTGTCATTGCTGGGCCTTGATTCGAGCGCGCAGATGAAAAAGATATCGGTCCCGTCGTCGCGCGGGAAGGTCTTCGCTGATTAAAACTCATTTACTCGGTAATCTATATACATAATAAAACCCTTATCGCTCTTCCATATACACCTGCTATATTTAGTTTTTCGAATCACTCGGATTATTGGCGCGCTTAATGCGCCGATGATCGATGAGGACTTTTTTTTTCTTCTTGCCTCGATTCAATTTCTAATAAAACGATTAACGCGAGCCGATCGGTACAGCTCTAAGCGATTTTTAATGTGCACTTTCCTGCATTCTGAACTTTTATACAAATAGTCTGCTTATCGAGAGCAATGAAACTTTTTTCCGATTTAAATGTCGTTAGTTAATTTATAGGTCTTTTATTAGTTTAATTAAGCGCATTTGTTAATCGCTTAAGCAATTAAGAATGCGCTGCTTTCAAATAGCTATTAATTTTATTGCTGAAAAGCTGGAAGTTGTGTAAATATGATGTATAAGACGTTTTTAAGTATTTAGTTCACGACGTGATTCTATATACTATGACTTTCATTAATTCAAAACAATAACAGTCGGTAATCTGATTTCAACGACGACTTCCTGCGACATTTCTGACAATGTGCACTCGTGGTTAAAGATAATCTATTTTCGGAAATATCGCAGGTGATTTACTATTGCGGAACATTCATAAGGTAAATATAACGCACGAACGTAGGTATACAAATAAAAATACAAAGTTTATCAATGACACGGCTCGTCGTTCAGCTTATAGATTACGCGCAATCGGTTTTATTTGTAAAATAATGGCATATCCTCATATTGTTTCACGATATTTAGATAAGATCCGAAAATTGACAAGTGTGAATCCCACTTAAGTAATTGTAATTTTATGCAATTTTAGATATATTGTGTAAACAAATTTACACTTTAAGGAAAAATAAACTTTGAAAATTGTTTTATTTTCATACATTTCTATACGAATCTGTAAAAAATTAAATTTTGTTAATATAAACAAATATTAAACAAACTAAAAAAAAAAACATAATATTCTTTCATTTAATAATAGGAGTGGATGAGCTAATTGCAAAAAAGGAATGCAGGAATCTATATTAAATTCTATTCACGTTAATAGATGGAAGACTTAATTTCGATGAAGAATACCATTTTAATTTCAGATTTTGGATGCTTTCGTTATTACCATCACTAAAATTATGAATCGTGCGTTTTCGACAGTTAATTTATACGTAACGCAGCTATTTGAGCAGTGCGATAATTAATTTGCCAAATTAAAATTTTTCTTGTATTTTGAAAACAAATCAAGAGAAGTATCCGGAAAAGTTTATTAAAATTTAATACTATGATAATTAGACAAATTTTTGGCAAAATACTTGATTAAGGCGTCAGTCTGTAAAATTATGTTCCGCATTTATTTCAATTTAGAATAAAGTCAATTCAATACTGTAGACAGATACGAGGGAAGCTCTGCTTTAAGTGAAATTTTTATATGTTATCGATATTATTACGACTTTACATTTTAATGGTATAAATTAATAAACTTGCTTGTATCATGGGATGAATCGTTGTTTACTGTTTAGTATATTCATAATTATTGTAAATTACTGCATTCAATTAACGTAATGCATTTCAAGTAGAAAAAACATTTACAGAATATAAATATAGTAAGATAAATAATACGTAAATAATGTATGATTCATACATAAACAATAATAAGACCAAGATTTATTCATAAAAATCCACTTTATTCTTACATATTCTTTAATAAGATGAAATCATACCATATAAGTGAAGCGTAATAAACGCTCGAACCGTCGCTTATATCCGTAAATAACACGCAGTTTCACGTTTAAGTGAATACGCACATATATTCTTCTTCCTATTTGTAAATAAAGCTCTTCTCGAAGAAAAAAGAAAAAAAAATGCACCAGAACACAGATCTATGTATCATAGATGCATCTTCGGGATTTTTTGCGTTATATAATATTTAATACAATACGACCTATGTCAAATTCGATTGCACAATATACTTTTTTGTTACTTTTAATTCTTAATATTTAACACGTCCATGGTTTTTTAACCTTATGTAATTATGTATTATAGATTGGTTGATATTCATACAATATATAAACGTTAAGATTGTAATGAACTATGAATATGTACCTACGATTAAACTTTCTCATTATACATACCATCATTTTGCAAACTACTGAAAAACAATCAGTGTTACTAATCTTAATAGCTGTAAAACCATAACCGACTGAGAGCTACAATCATTTTTTTTTTTTTTTTTTATTTTAACAACCTAATAAATACTTACAATATCAGAACATCTAATCGTCGGTACATACGCAGATTCGCCGTAATTTTAAATGTTTTATTTTTACATCATCTGCTTTTAAAAATTCGATCGTGTTTGGCTCACTTTATTTTTGTCCACATTACGTTCGCACTCCATTAGATACTATGCTAATATTATAACAATACTTTTGTTCGATTTATTTCTGTATAAAAAACGGCTTAAATCACTCGATTTTTCGAAGTCAGTGTTTATTATTCCTTTTTGTTGATTTTTTCAATGGAAGAGCTTGACGGATGCACGTGAAATAAGCTTTGAATGCTTTGTAACTAATTTTTCTTGAGACATTTAGGTTTATGTTGCTCTCTATACATAGGTGTATGGTATTTTCTACAAGTGAGCTCAGAGCAATTCCTTCGACAGAGTGTATTATTCATTTTCTTTTTTTTTTCATTTTTTTTTATTTTTGTTTTAACAACATTTTCGTAGATATGACTTACAAGCTAAATGCATTAAAATTAAGTTTCCGATAAGCAAAAAGGCCATTCAATGATACATCGAAGAACGGCTTTACGATACAGAGAGATCATGTGACTGCATCGATGTAGACGGACAAAAATAGACGGTAGATTGCTATTTTATCAAGTGTATAAGAGAATATATCTAAAAAAGGTGATTATTTTTTTTTAGCTGATTCATATCTGTAATATTTGTTTAGACATTTAACAAGTCTCCACCGCAATGTAAGTCGATAAAATATCAGTGGTTATTTCTAAAATATACTTATGTTTGACAGAGAAATAGTACTTTAGAAGCTGTAGCCAATTAAAACTATTGAAAGTTTAAGAACCAAGTTCAAGTAATAGATACATATTTTGTAAAAACGGAAAATGTTCCTTAAATTCTACTTTTAGGTATTAAAAAAATGGTAAGTCAATATTAAACAATATATTGACTAGATTATACCTTTACATTAAAATACTAAAATAAAATATTCATGACCGAGAATTTCGATCAAGTAGTCATACATTTTTACTGATTGAGTAAAAATAGTAATTAAATTAAACAATGATGTTTTCAAATGAATTCTACAGATAATAAATACGCTACGAAATGTTCTCAAAATAAGCTTTGAAAATGAAAATAGACAATCATTATAGTTATTGCAATATGTAATTATTAAATCGCTATTTGTACGATAACTTTTTTGTATCAGTAAATTTTACTTTCATTCCATTCTTTATACTTATTTAGTTTTATTTCGAGTTATTTTTCATCATATGGCCAACGCACTTTTATTTGATAAAAATGTATTTCCGGATGATTTGTATCATTTCATAACAATATATTCACTTTAAATGTGTTGATTAGATAGAATCGACCGTTCATTTTTTTTTCGAGTGAAATCGCTAAATGTCATGCAGTGTAATAAAAATCAATTGATTACAAGTTCAATAATCTAACAAGATCCTCCTTCACGTTTCTAGGCACTCGATTTATACTGATATATCAAGCAATCGTAAACCTTCGCAATAATAAAGGTTCTTCGGAATCCTTATTTCGTTAATTTTCTTTTATAAACTTTTCGTTTATTCCTCTAGTATTTGCGTTTTACACATCTCTATAAAATATCTTTATATACAATTAAAAGAGTCATCGCGGGCGACTTAACACCCAATCAATAACGGACGAATATTGTTGACTTTATTTTGTTTGTTATTTTTTCAATTCCTCTAGAAGGATACGATTCGATGGACAATCTGAAGTGCATTTCTCATGTGTGTTAGCGCATGCGTGTTATGTGTTGTTACAAGTAATTAGGAACATTTAAGGAGTATGCTCTTTGAAAATTTATTCCATCTGTGGTTCGTTATAGCTTTTTTCACCTTTATCATTGCGGAGATCATAACTAGTTATGAGATTGTTCGAGCTGTAAGCTAACTTAAGAACTAGGCTACAAGTGTCAAGTACGAAATTACCAGTGAGAATACATATAAAAGAGGGCAACTAATTGATATGATTATTGCACATAAGAAATATTGAAAAAATCTACTGTAGTTTATCAGCCTCACGTAGTTCTTTTTCTTTCGCTATCTTGTTCTTGCTAAGATAATTTTAGACTTTTATGATTTTTCATTACAATAGATTCTTAAAAGCAATAATAAAAGAGTATTATATATAATTATTATAATAAACGATCAGTTCCGTGTATTGCGTCAGTGTAAATGCATAAAAAAAATTCTTGACAATAAAGAAAGCGGATAACTTGTATAAGTGGAATCGCGTGACATCTTAATGATGTGAACACTTGTAAACGCGTTTTCGAATGCATATTTTACTTATTTTTCGTGTAAAATTTTAATATATTTATAAGTCAATATCACCAGTTGGATTAATTTCCAATAACTTTGGTAAGAATCTATTTACACAACGAAAAAAAATGTATTTCCTATCACATAAGCAGAAATGGGCAAATTACAGTGGAATTAATTTCTGCATAATATTCATTTATTTTTTTGAAAAAATAGACTTCTTATATTTCATCAAGCGAAAATATTTTAATATTATTTTATAAATAGTCTATTTCTTAAAAAGTATTATTTGCAAACTTTTTTCGATGTATGAAAAATTTGAAATCAAATTGCCTTCTTTTGTCCTTACAATGCCTTAGATTAAAAAAAAGTTGTTCACGAATACGTGCCCATCTCTGACATAAGTAATAAAACTATTTAAGATAATTTATTTAATAAAAACGCACTAGACAGCAACAGCTAGTGATTTATAAAAAAAATCGTTTTAAAATGTTTGTTTACCTCAATCAATTTCCTCACTTTCGCAATAAATGAAAAAAATCTTAATCTAAATGAATGATAACAAGCGAAGAGCCGTAACAAAATTTATAATTCTAATCAGAAGGGGGCGATAACTGCAGCAGCCTCACCTCTACTGGTTGGAAGAGGAGCACACTCAATCCATTTATATAAAAGTGGATCGAAACGTTCGACGGTGGACACCGTTATTTGCGTTCGATAGAAATTTATTTCTTGCGGCTGATCGCCACCGATAACGTATAAACGACCATCAGCCGCAGCTACGGCAGGATATGATCGACCAACATTTAATGGAGGAGCCATAGACCATTCGTTCTGTAATAGAAATAAGATGTTAATACGAAATCTCTTTACAAATTTTTATTTTTCATAAATTAGAAAATACAATAAATAATATAAATTCGAACTTACGTCTTGGAAAGAATATCGTTCAACGGAAGACAAAACTTCTTGGTTTTTATTGGTTCCTCCAACGACGTACATGTAACCGTCAAGAACAGCAACACCCATTTGTGAACGAGGTGTTAACATTGGCGCTAAGGAAACCCATTCTCTCGTCACTGGATTATAGCTCATTACATCCTGACGGTGTCTACTGTCATGCGTACACCCACCAACGATGTATATTAATCCTGTATATCATATTTCAATTGAATTTATTAAAATTTATAATTTAACATTAGTGTTAACTTAAGATTGTAATAAAAAATAAATTACGGACCATCGTAAGCAACGACACCCATACTAAATCGTGGTTCAGGCAGTTTTCCGCTGAGAGTCCAAGTGTTTGTTATTGGATCGTAAACTTCGATAGTACCCCCAATATCTTCGCCAACCCATCCTCCAAATGCATATAAACTATTATCCAAGGCACATAATCCAAATTCGCATCTAGGTTCTATCATATGGGCTATGGAAGTCCACACATCATCGCGAGGATCGTAACACTCGCCGTTTGCAATAATACAAGATTCTAATTCTCCACCTACAACGTATACTTTTCCGTCCAATAAAGCTACACCTGGTAATATACGCCCAATTCCTATAGGTGCAACTTCGCTCCATGTGCTAAAAAAAGTATTACATTATATTATTTAAATTTAATAGTTTACAGAATATTGAGTAATATACATAATGAACAACTAATTTCTAATAAATTATTTTTACGAAAGAAATTTACATACTTATTAAATGTGTCATATTTGTTAATAGTCTCATAGGTACTTTCAGCGGGTCTAACCCAGCCATCTGTTGAATGTTCACGTTTTGAACCCCCAATTACTAAAATGTTTTTCTTAGCGCAAAGACGAGGTTGTGCTCGTAATGGTACAAGGCATCCTTTATTAGATAACAAGTCTTTTTGGAAAGAGGTCAAAGCTAGCGTAAGACTACCGTCGCTGCATTCAAATATTACTCGATCAAGGCGAGCCATAGAGCACAGTCGCAATCTTATGTGGCTAAATATTTCAAATACATAACAACGTCTGGCTGGTATGTCATGTGTGATCCAATTATATGCTGCTTGGAAGACCTGCACCAAAATTGTAGTCAATTATATATAAAAAGTATTAAAAAAATGCTTTCATTTTAAGTAGAGTTTACTGTTATTGTACAAACCTGAAATTCTGTATCAATGAGAATGTTTTCACTACTAAGAAAATGAACTAGATGTTCCTTTGGCAGATCCAAAAATTCCTCTTCTTGTGAAACTCGAGGAAAATTGACTTCAATAAAACGTAAGGCAGTCTCCAGAAGGTCTACTCGATTATGAGCTTCTGCAAATCTGTAAAAGAAAAACATAATTGTAAAATATTTAAAAAAATATATAAATCAATTGTAAAAAAAATTTTTGTATTTATAAGACATAAACATTTAATTTAAAAGAGATTGATTACAATTATTTTTATAAATAAACATATTAGTACCTGTAAATTCCAAGGGCATTGGAATAATGCAGTTGTTCTTGTAAGTAAGAAATGCAACTAGAAACTACTTCGTCCAATTCCAACATATCAGCTGCTGCGAATAGCTCCTGAACATTGTCTTGAGTTATATTAACATTACCAGTGTAAATAAAGTCTACAAGTATGGACAAGATTTTTTCAGATATTGAATGGATTTCTACTAGTTCTTGTTGTTCCTCCACCAATCCACCAGTGAACATAGCGTTAAAGTAAGCACTGCTTGCCGCCAATACAGATCTGTGTGCTCTGATGACTGTGTTTCCAACAACCAAGCCAACATCACTAAACTGATTTTTAAGTCTTTGGGAGTTCAAGTTTCTCAAGACCTTTGGTGCATAATTTCCAACAGCGTATACAGTGTTTGAGTTGTCTACTGCCGTTTCATTCATCGGCTGCGTTGCAAAACCCATGGTATTACCATTTATCTCACTCTTTAAAGGAGCTACTGCACTATCAGCCATAAATCCATCGAGTTGAGCTTTGTCGACAGCACCTGAATAAGTAAAGTTTTATAAAATATTAAATTCTAATAAATAATATATAATAATAATACTATAAGAGATAAGAATGAATTGCTGTCATTAAAAAGTAAGTTAGTAATAAACTTTAGATTGTATTGAATACAAGGTTAAAAGCACATAATATTACTAAGAAAATAATCAATAAGGATAATATTATTGTTATTAGTGCCTATTATTAAAGTAACGATACTACTAAAGAGCAAGATTATTTATAGAATTTAATAAACATAAAAAGGATAAAATTAAGGTACAAATAATTTTTTCAATAATTCAAAAAATTGCAAACTGAAACAACCTGTTATTTACTAAAGTTTTAAATCAGTACTAATAATTTAAAAATACTCTACTTTAACAATATGTTTAAAAATACATACTTTTGAGCTTATTAAATAATTTCCTTACAGTGCAGAGAACATTCATTGTAAAAATTACAAAAAGTTTCAGTCTTTCTTTAGAGTCAATATAAATAAACAACTGTACTCTTTCCAAAACGAATAAAGAATCAAAAGTTAACAATCAACTAATCTTATCATCCCAAATACCGTTAAATTGAATTTCCCGCAACAGAATATGAGAACTGATTGTCAAAATGAATGTAAAATGAAAATAATATACAATGCAGAGGGTTGCAAGCCTACTCCATTTTAGGAACAATTATGTAACACACTCGAGGCTAGAATTTCTGCACCTGAAATTTGAAGCAGGTACTCGCCAAGAATAGCATGAACAAGTATAAAACACAAAACCGTATAAACAATAAAAAAAAAAGTACCAAAAAAAAATACAACACCATCGACAATCAGTTCTACAATCACACCCCCAAAGCCCTCAACCAATCTCAATCATCTCCTCCGCGAAGAATCGCAAAAAAAAAGAGAAAAAGGAGAACAAGCCAGATAAACGGGCATTATTGATTAGTGAAGACTTTTCAGTCGAGCCAAGCAGAAATGCATCGGCCGCGTATACGTGCAAGTAGTCGAGCGAAAGCGGAGCGGGGTAGGGGAACAGTCTCGTCTACATGCAGCAATCTATCTACTTACGGCATATGCGCGAAAGCACTTTGTAGACGCTGGGAAACGACTTGCTGTTGTTCTTCCCCTTCAGACGCATTATTACCAGCTCATATCTCGTTCTTAGGCGAGCGCGCGTCCAGCCGAAAATCCAGCGCCTTCACGCGCTTAACTCCGTCAATGCACACAGACTCTGCGCCTTTAGCTCGGGCGGCAGCTCGCGCGCGCCACCCCGAATCATCAATTACCAATTCGCGTATTTATCTCTAATGTGACATATGTCAAGTATCGAACGGGCCTGAAGTTCTGTAGAGAGGTGGATTGTTGCGTTGGTTTACATTGTCAATGACGCTGGGCTTTTATGAGTCTGCTGACGGTTAAGTGGGATGAGTGTCAGGCTTGTTTTGAGGCCATGGATACTGCTGTGGGAGGGAATTTCATTAATTTAGGTTTATTATCATTTTGGCGAATCCGCCCACTATCGAGAGGCGGATCGATTCGATTTAAATGGTCTGAGCTGGGTTCAGGGCTGCCAATAGGGTGGTGGGTTTGTTTTGAAAGTTTTCGCGCGCTTTTTTATCGCTGCTGCGATTGTTGATGTCTTCTGCTTGAATTTTGGAGGTGTTTTTGTTGTTGGAAAATTGATGATTGATGGAAGAAATGAAAATTAAGATTGTATGATGGGATTGTGTTTAAAAGATGTTTGAGGGATTTATAAAAATCGTAAACTTCAGTAAGATTTGTAGATCTTATTTTTCTTTTAAGAATTGTTTGTTTTAAAAATTAATTTTAAATGATAAAATAAGCAGATAATCGGTATATTCTATTCCGAGATCAAAATTACCACTTGCTGCGTTACAGTATATCAATAATAATTTAAAACATAAAACTGATACAATGTTAACATACAGTCATACACTATTCAGCAAGTATTATTTCAAAGTTGGTACTCCATGCTCGCCAACTTCAGTCAGCTCTCCACTCCACCGCAGAGAAGTCCAACATTTTTCTCGTCGTGCTCGGGCGATCGTTCCGTACATAGGTTAATTTTTTCGAAATTACACATACTTTCAAGATTCAGCCCCTCCAAACAGGCAGCTGTCCGTTCTTATTTTTTTTTTTCGACCGGAGGAACCGACTTCCAGTCGTTCGATTCCTCCAAAAATGACGCGCATCTCGAAGGACAAGAGGTCATATGCGAAATTTACGGTAAGCTATAGTAATTACCTCATGCATACCGCGAAGCATGCACTTATGCACTTATCTACTTTGATTGTTTGATTGCTCCGATTGTTGAAACACATTTATTTTTAGGGCGTCGATGAGCACGACGAGTTTCTCAGTCGGATCTCGAAAACGTTGTATTACACGAAATTGCCAGTGACAGATTGTTTGAGTTTGCCTGTGACAGGTTTGTATTTTTAATGCTGTGCTTGGACAGCTTGCACATCTGATTTCGACAATATTGATTCATAGCCAAATTGCTGTATTCACGTTTACTTTTAATCATACTGCAGAACTTGCTGCTGAAATATTTACTGAAGTTAAGAATGGACAAACCCTGGAGCGGCTGGATGTTGAAGAAGCGAGTCGAATCTCTCGAAATGCCTGTGTCTCACCGTGTTCTCTGGTTCTAGCTTTACTGTATCTTGAAAGGTTAAAAGATTGTAATCCAGAGTATCTTCAGAGAGTGGCACCTTCCGAACTGTTTTTGGTTTCGTTGGTAAGTATTTGAAGTTTTATAACATAATATCTTACATGTAATAGAAGATTATAACAAATTGTTTACATTTTAAGATGGTAGCCAGTAAGTTTTTGCACGATGACGGAGAAGAGGATGAAGTATTCAATACAGAATGGGCACAATCAGGTCATTTAAGTACTGCAAAAATGAACCGTTTGGAAAAGGACTTCTTAAAAGCCATTGTAAGAAATATTTATTAATTTATATAAAAACAAATATCTACTTAAAAATTTTGAAAAATTATTCAATAATTTATGTGCGTAGACAATTCTTTATACTATTTTCAAATTTTTTTTTTTTTCAGAATTGGACAGTCTATGTACATAATCAAGATTTTTGGGAAAGGTTACTAAGGTTAGAAAAAGACATTGCTTATAAAGAAGCAAGAAAAAGAGGCTGGTTCTCTTACACAGAACTCAACACTTTGCTTGATTCAGTTCATTTAGCAACGTTAATACAAACAGTTCTCGGAGTATCTTCAATATGTGTGGCAACGTATGCTGCTGGACTAATTACGTTGCTAGGATCAGCTATAGTTGCAACTCATTTACCTGAAACTTTCCTCAATTCAAAACAGCAGACACAGTCCAATGGTATATCGAATCTTCAGTACACACCATCTACACATCAAAGCACACAAACTGATCTTGAAGAACAGATTGAAAACATCTTACTAGATTCGATTTCAGAAGATACTGAAATTTGTAATGAATCTTATGTAGTAAAAGATGTTTTATACCAAAATATCAATAACACAGTACAAGGATCTGGATGGGAATGGATTATTGATTCAGTTACGTTTTGGCTTCCAAATTGTTCGTATTTGAAAACAAAAACATATACTGACGATTGGAGAAACAGATTTAATCAAAACAGTATATACGTTACTAAAACAGACTTTTTAATTGAATCAGATCCATTTTCACAGTATTCTGACAATGAAATTGAAAATATCATGAGGAAAGAGACACATGATTCAAGTCTAAAAATTTCTTCACACGACTGGAAGTATTACATTGGTTATTTTTCTAAAATATCCCTAAGCCACGGACAATGAGACCAAATTTTTCTTTGATTGTCTTATTTATGTCGAAAATATATATTGAAAAAAAGTTTAACTCATTAATTTTAAGTTATGTATATTTAACTTAATTTATTTTTCTAATAAATCAAAATTTGGAATTTTTTACTTTACTTACGAACTTTAAATTATAAACTTAGTATTTTTCATAATAACTTAAATTATTAAATTTATACAAGAGTTAGACTATTTTGAATGTATCTAAAATGTTTACATTGGACTGTCAGTCGCACGATATTGACAGAGGAAAACGATTAACAAGTTAAATAATTACAATGTAACATGTACAACGTAGTAAGTTAAGCACCATCTCTAAACAAAGATATATTTTTTGTACTGACTTCTATTCTGTATTTTTGCTCCGAAAAGCATTTTTCAATAAATGTAACAAGAATATAAGTACACTGTGAAGACTATTCTTTATAAGCTTTAGCATAGGTGTATAAAGAAAATATTGATTAATCCACATCATTTAAAAATTAAAATTCACGCATTCTAAACGCTACTTAGAAGTTGTCTATGTACACATTAAAAACAAGTAGAAATAAACTTACAGTCAAAATGGCAAAGCGTTAGCCGATTTGTATCCAGCAATGGCTAATGCATGTCTAAAAGTTCTAAAAATTTGTAAGAGATTTGTACAACAAAAATTCGTTATCTACATACTAATTGGACCACATTTTTAAGTTTCTTTTTTACTGACTTTACCATCATCTATTTTGTTTTTTATATTTTTTTCTGCATCTATTTCATTTTGTGCTTTATCTTTTACGTTTTGTTCTTTATCCATTACATTTTGTGCTTTATCTTTTACATTTTGTGCTTTATCTTTCTCGTGTGGATCATTATGCAGAATAAGCAGTGGCAGCATTCCCAGAAGACATCCTATAGTCACTCCAATTACTCGGCCCTAAGTAGAAGAAAAATTGTTAAATTATTTAACATCTTCAAGAAAATTTTGTAATTAATATTTAATGACTTACCATATTAGCGGCTCTTCTAGATTTTGGTAAGTCTAACTGGATTGGTGTTAGTTTTGGTGGTTGAAATCCTATTTTTTGCGCTAATAATTCTACATAAAATGCCAAGCCGATTCCGAAAATATCGGAAATCGTATTTCCAAAAGCTGCAGCGGCCATCGTCGAAAGAGATATAAAAACACCCATTGAAGTTTCGATTGAATCACCCTAAAAATGTATTAAATACACATTCAAACTAAGTAAAAATGTATCATACTTTTAGCATTTGGGCCGAAAAATTCATTTTTTGGGTCATATTACGCGACCAGAAAATAATTTTCCGGTCTAGATAATATGAACCTAAAAAAATGAATTTTCGAACTTCAATACTGTAGTACATTATGCACCAAGAGAGTACAGTCGCGTACTACTCCCGAGGGTGTTTTGCAGTAATTACCCAAGGGAATAATTGACTTTACTATCGAGGTGCATATAGTACTTTATTCCCACCTTAACTCTGGCCACTTATTTGTTTTTATTTTATTTTTTCAATAATTTTTCTATTTTTTCTAACAAAAATGCTAGCAGGGAAATAATGGCCCATAATAATAGGTCACTTTCAACGCGCCTTTTCAGGGAAATAAGTGTCCATTATCGTTGAGGTGGGAATAAAATAATATTCATCACACAATCGGAGAGATTTTCAATCTCAGGTAATCGCACGACGCTCGGACCACTTTCTCCGATGGTTTACAACAATCACCCTTGAGTCAGAAAATCGCATTTTCCAACTTTGTGATGAAAAATACTAATAAAAATTAATTTTTAATACTTACAGCAATAATCATAATGGAATTGTCAAGGAACCCAAATCCGATAAAAGGAATTGCATTTGCGACGGCCACTAAAAATATAATGAATATTATTGTATTAGGTTATTAAAAAAAATTAAATATTGCTAATAATTTTAATTAAAAACATCGCATATTAAATTATTTTTTTTAATGAAATTAAGTAAACGTGTTCGCAAAAATTGTAGTTTTTAAACTAAGGCGTCGACCATTAGTTTTTTCATTTACGTTCTTGATCTACCCTGGTAGAAATAATTCTATTTTATAAGCAGATAATGACCAGTTAAATTTTTATAAGGTAGAAAATAGCCAAAAAATAGTCATTCCGTAGTCTTGAATTTTCACCAGGCTACAATTCTAAATCTGACAGAGTGAAAACTAGCGTAGAATGAGTGAAAAGTCACACATAAAACAATGTCTTCAATTATCTTTTACTAAATCAGTTAGAATGTAATAGCAATTGCATTGGCCTCTTTTTTAAAATTTACCGTGCGGAAAAAAATTCCAAGAGAATTTAGCATTATCAGTCTGTACGATTTTATACAATAAACTGTTCATATGAAATTTGTTGAAAGTTAATCTAAAATTGTTCTAAGTTATTGCCTATAATTGCATCTACAAATGCTGTATTCACATAAGATTTTGCAAAAATATAGCAAAAGTACTTTTTTGTGAAATTAGTACATAAGGTGCACGCTATTTTAGCATCAGCGCCGCTGTTGCTGTTGTCTCTTGAAATTTCATTTCATGCGCGTAAATCCA
>JAPYZA010003427.1:0-16200 GCA_030522685.1 Eupelmus azureus | reverse complement strand
TTACTTAATTATTACAAGAGTTTGAAATTTTAATTGGCTTTTGGCGCGATCAAATCGTTGCGGTGCACGGCAGACATTAAAATTCGAGAAATCGATGCAGACGGCATTTTACTTTTATAAAGGAGCATTTGTGACAGCGTATCGGTTTACGGTAATTAAAATAGACAATCGCAACGCTTCGACATTCTTGGTGTCAAACGGAAATAGCGTCGAGTATCCTTAATTAATTAATTAAGGTAGTTTACTACACCTTTTGATTATAATAAGAAGCTCATATAATGAGAATTCTTGCAAAAGTTTAATGAAACTTTGAAACACGAGAATTTTATAAAGAGAAACAAGACAAGGTGCACTTCGAGAACCGGTGATTTATTTGAATAGCTTCCAAGTATTTAATTAAAAACAGAAAAATACATTTACCTAAGTAGATAAGTGGAGAGGGCTTTTCTAATTCGTTTACCAATCCAAAAATTTTGCTGCATTACCTTGTTGAAAATAACTTTAATTGCGTGTCTCAAAAAGTCTTTTAATTTTAATATTATTTCTTAAAGGCAAATAGAGAATATTATTCAGCTGTCTATTCAAATGAGATTACAGTACCTCGATCGATCCCCGGCAAGATTTCTTTTTTTTTCATAGAAAAACAGTTCTAAAGAATATTCAAAACTAGGTCAACCTTATCTTCCTCGCTTTAAATGCTCTTGAAAAGCCATTTTCACCGATTCGAACGAACAAGTGGCACTTCTACTCCCGGCTTCAATGCGATCAGGGGCAAATGTCACGATGCCCCTATATATGCCATACCTAAATCCAAAAACGCTTCTTGTCGTCCCCTCTCTGAATCATTCGGAAAATTGAGCTGTAATTTTTTTTACGAGCTCCAATAGACGGTCGTGTCGTACGTAAGACTACAATAACAATTCATATGACATACGTACATGTAGTAGAGAAAATCATGGGCACAATTAGGTATTTGGGTCACGCTCTCGCGTACATATACATTCATTTTGATAGCGTATATAGAAGCCATGAACTACGTGTCTCTCTCTCTCTCTCTCTCTGTCCCTCTCGCTCTTAAGGCAGTATAGAGATGGTACATGTAGAACTCCGGAGGCTGCTGGACTAGTGACGATCGGGAAAGAGAAATTCAGACGCCTCTGAATTTTAATGCGAAATTTCGATTTTTTTATTCGTGTGGGCAGGTTTATGATTTGATCGTTTGAATTTTAATAGATCCGTGCTTATTCTTTAGCAGTATAAAAGCCGGCTATTGATAGGCCTCTATTTGCGCTGCCATTAGTCGAATGATGTCTGGCCATATTTTCTTTATTGACGTTTCGAGTTTTAAATGTCGTCAACTGTTATTTTCACTAGAAGCCAATCAGTGTCTAATGTAAGAAATATGGTTTTTAAATTTATCATCATTGACATGTAAAAGTCTGATCTATAGTATATAAAGTAATATTTAAAATAAGGTATTCAAATTATAATTTATCTATTGAATTAGATATGAGCTTTCGACCGAATGTTCAACTGTGTTAAAGGTCAGAAAATATATTAATAAAATTTAATAAGTCTGTTATTCATAAGACAACTTGCATTAATAAAAAAAAATGTTTTATTTATATTGCAAATATATTCATCGCCAGGCACTTACGTGTGTATCAGGCATTTTAAAATCACACAATTCCACGTACGACTAATTTATCATTAAACATCTCCTAAAACCTTTTAAAAAAGCAATCGCTTTATAAATACCACAAATAACTCACATTTTCCTGACCGCAATCAAAAGAAGCATCGCGAGAACAAAAACATTTCGTAATCAAGGACCCGCGTGACTCGTAAAAAGTATTTCGATTCAATAAAAGCACTTTCATTTCTACCATTCAGCAGCCGTAACGCATTCGAAAGTCCAGCCCAAAAAGCCGTATAATTACAATCAAAACCTCGCCGATACAAACGAGACGGCACGAAAATTCCCTCGATAAGCATCGTAACATCCCGCGGCTTTCAGAATAAAGTACAAACTACACACGTCAGCAAAAAAAGACACCAAACGCGCAGTCATTATTCAGTGCGCGAGCGCGTGTGTATGGGTAATTAGCCTTCGAAAGGGTTTCACAACGCGGATTGTCGGTTGGAGAAAAAAAAAGAGGCGACGATCGCCGCTGCAGCGCGGCATTCCGCGCGGATCTTCGCTGGAGCGAGCGCGGTGTATATGGGATTTTTATCTTTCGCCGCGTTATGAAACAGCGTCCAGTGGCTCTTTCATTCATGGCTCTCGAGCGCGTTAACGATCTTACGTATGTGTGCGCGTACGCGCATACATCGCGATAGTAGGAAAAATAGTGTGAGAGAGGAAGGCAAACATTTCGACAATGACCCGACGTGCGTATGGATTTTCTGAGTTATGCTGGCCTCGAATATGGGCTTTTCTTGCGTGGCAAGCGCGTTGGTGAATGAGGTTAGGTTTCATTAAGTGCATGGGAGTATGCGCCTGTGAGAAGCGGTTATGCAAAGGGAATGGCTCTTGAGCGGAAGGAATATTGATGGAGAGCACCTGGCTGTGTTATTTCGTATTTTGTAAACCGCTTTGTTTTATTGTCAGTATTTAAGGTATCGTTTTTTTTTTTTGTATTGTAGCAATATCAAAATATTATTTTAGATCTTCTTAACAAAGCCATAATTATTTTAACCCAGAGTGATTGTAAGTGTAATCGAGTAAAATTATACAATTTTATTGTATTCATTAAAATTTCACGTTTTTAATTAACGAAAAATCAAATGACTAGTAGAAAATACTCTCGCACATTTTCAGCGAGACTTAAAAAATTATTACGCGCGAAGCAGGCCTCGAGTGGCTCTAAAGCCCGCGCCGGCCAACTGTTACTCCGACGCTGGCTCACATGATAATCCGAGTAATGAAGCATCCAGCTGAATAAAAAAGAAAAAGCGAGGGCGAAGCCAGCCAGCAGCCGTCGCTGAGCGCACGTAAAACGCTCGTATTCCCAAGACCAGCGTCACATACTTAACTTTATCACCGCAGACGGGTGAGCACGGAGCAGTGGCCAGGCGGTATAGTGGGTACCCGAAACGTTGATTCACTTTAGAACGAGGGCGGCCCGAGCGAAGAGTGTATGGACCGACAAAAAGAAAGAAGAAGAATCATCATCGCAGACCGCCATTCATTCGTCTCCTAGATCGAGGTCAGAGCCCGCCCGAGAGATAAACCGATTAAATCAACGCGCAAACGTAAGCCGGTGAAAAATTTGAAATACACATGACGCGTCGGGTAATTAAAATCCCCTTTGGAGGCCATCAGGGCCGATTAGAGTCCCTGGGTTACTCTCGCACCGACGCATCTTTTCGTATTGTGTGTAATGGTAAAAAGTATATAGTGTATTTGTATGTGTGCCTGTTTATGTTTTTGTGTGTACAGCGAAACTTTGGCACGACCGGCTAAAAAGGCTTTTCATTCAGAGAGTTTTCGGACTCTCTCGGAGAGTAGAGCCGCAGGGCTCATTCGCGCGAAAAAAATTTAGAGCGCGAGCCCTTTGGCCTCGCGGCGGTGAACTATATACTCTGGGAATTCCCCAAGGGTTTTGCTTCTGTGCGAGTGTTGCCTTTAAAAGAGCTCCATCCAGAGTTCAGAGCATTTATTCGTGCGCTGGATGTATACTGTACCTTCTTTTAGGGCTTGCTTCTTTTCAAAATCTAGGTTCCCGGGCTTTTTTGAATTGCAAATGGACAGCTTGTAATTTTGTTAACTTTTTGCGCTATACCGTTTTGAATTTCGAATGAGGGTTTTTTAATATCTCTGGATTTTTAATGTGGTGCACGATTTTTTGGGGAAAAGGTACTGCCATTAATTTCTGACAATCAAAATCAACGGTTGATTAATTGTTCTCATCATGAATCCAATAAAGTTATTGTAGCGTGAACGAAATAGAATATTTCAAAGAGGATGACCTAAATGAAGAGTGAAAACCATAACGAATAAAAACAAAACAGTCTCATCCGTTATTCCGACTTTTGTTCAACATGCATCGAAAATTTCGAGGCCATCAACCTCAAACCCAACTCGCCCGCGCGCGCGAAATAATAACTAACGGCAACGACTAATGGATCTCCTTTATTCTGCGATACATCAGACGCCACACACACAGTTAGTATATCCGTACACAGCATATAGACTACCGCGTGCTCTCATTATACACCGCACTATTTTGAAAAGTGGCCATTTCCAAAGGAGTAATGAAAGTGGCCCTCTGGCAGTCCCCGCCGAATCCTTCTTTCTCCATTCTTCTCTTGGCTTGCCTCCCGCTCCCCCAGCGCATGCTCGTGATGAAAAAAAAAACGAAGAGTCTCATTGTTGAGAGAGAGAGAGAGAGAGAGAGAGAGAGCGACCGGCGAGGGATTCACGTCCGATTAGCATATCCATCACTCGACCCGTGATTTTTTCTCCGCTCCCCGCGCATTCGTCATGTTTTTAATGTATGCCCGATGAGAGAGAGAGAGAGAGAGAGACAAAGTCAGTCTCTCTCAAGGTATACACTTTTGACGTCCAGCGTCGAAATCGCCGGGAATATTCGGGCGCTGGCTGTCCTCCGCTCCTCTAGACCGCGATTCTTTTGAAAATGTATAGTGGCGGCGGTGCTTCTTTTCTATAGACGCTCTTACGAAGATTACACGTCATTGTCGGTGCTTATGGTGTATAAATATTGGAAAGAAAAAAAAGGTACTCCTTCACCCGGAGTCTCGAGAGTCTTTCGAAACACTTTCAGATGTATTCGTCCGGCATTAATTTAAGGGAAAAAATGCGGCCTCGCGTATAATGCGGCTTTCATGCGGCGCTCATTAAAAATGCTCAACTCTGACTACTATCCACGAGCCGTTATCAATCACTGTCGCTACGCTCGTTATTGATTACGCCGAGTATTAGCGCCGCAAGCTCCAACTTTTCGTGAACGAATAATAAATACGCTCTGAGCCGTAGCCGTTCAATCCGATCGTATAAAGCATCGCTAATTAACTCGCCACGCGAGCCCGAAGAAAGCGACCTTCGGCCCGCTTGTAATCTTCTGCCAACGTATGCGAGCATTAGCCAATTCCAGAGCGAAAAATGAATTAAATGCGAGCTGTCGAGAGGGCGAAAGAAGCTCATTATTCCCGACGTTTAAACTGTCTGCCTTTGCGGTAGTCTGTGTATACGGAAGGGAGAGAGAAGCCGATTATACTCGCGGTCGCCCTGCGTCCGCGAGGATTTCAAGAGCGTCTGTTGTGACTCTCAGCTAGGCCAATGCGCGCTCAACTTGCTGACTCTCTCGCGGTCTTTACTTTATTAGCGCATTTGTGTATTTGCCTTTATGGTTTTACTTTGGGATAACGCTGCGTTTTGAGACAAGTTAAATTTTGAAAAGTTATTTAGTTTACTTAGGAACGAACTGCTATTTCGCTCTGCCCGTAATTCATGGCAACTATCACATCAGCGCAGCATCGCTCAACGCTCTCTAAAAACATTTTACCAAGTAATTCCTAAACATACTACCTGCCCTCTCGCGATAAAAATTCATTGGCCCACGGCTCCGTAAGCCCACACATAAATAAAACCGCCTAAATACTCCTCTCTTTCTCTCTCTCGTTTTCCCCTCGGACGCGAGCCCGAGATCCTCTTAAAAATCGTAATGCGCTTCCGGCGAAAACCACTCGCGTGCTCCGCTCTCCTAAGATCGCCCGCAGCCCTGAGACGAACGATAAAAGCGGCGGCAGTGTGAGCCTCGCGCACGGGCCGCGTTTTTATACAATAACGATAAGTCGGCCTTTGTTTGCCGGAGTGTGGGAGGCGCGCCCGAGCCGCGTCGCTTTGGCTTCTCGAGGGCTGTGCACTTGTCTAGTTTCGATGACTTGGGTTTGGCAATTTAATTATGGAGATGTGATTGTTTAATGCGGAGTCACGTACAAGAGCCGATTAGCTCGTCGAGAAACGTATGTATATAGGCGGTGGATGAGACTATTTTTATCCGCGTGTGTTTTGCGGGTGGGAGTGGATTTAAATGAGGGTGATGGTGGGTGATTTTGTTTTTAATTTTGTTTATGGTTATGGAAGATTGATTATAAAGAAGTGCTTTGGTATTCATGAATGAAATATTGTTGATATTTTTCATTCGAGTAGGTGTTTTTTTGAAAATTTTCCACTCGACGCTCTGCGGTTGAAAAAAAAGCGGAATATTATATAAAGCGCGATCACCTAGGGAAATAACGCGTTTCCGTTTTTTTGATTTGTTTCCATTATTCATTTTATTTGAATATACATAAAGGCAACAGACAAAACTACGCGCTATCCATTTAGTTTTCTATTATAACGAAACATAAATACGAAAAATATTTCGATTGTTTAATAATTTTTCTTTTTTCCATTTCAACTCTTCTCATCCAATTCAGTGCCCCCTGTAGAAAAGCAATATGCATCAGGCTTAAAAAAAGAGAGTAGTTTCGACGCTGCTGCGCGCCTACAGGAACCAATTTTTTCACTATTAACGCCTCAAACAAACCCGCTCACGAGTTATAAAATCAAGTTCCCGGTCACCGCGTCATAACTCATCGCCCCGCACATACAGTCATCGCTAGGCCCTAATTGCCGCGCGGAAATTCGCTGACTAAGCAAAACTTCCGGACCCGCAACCAATGTTCCAGGTGCGTCCTTGTTTCACTATATAAGTTTCGCAATAACCCCGCGGCACACACAGCCTCGCGCTCCGCGTAATCGGAAAATTCTCCGATAACCTTTATCCAGCTCTCTGGTGGCCGGGAATTTTTCAATCGCTTTCGGCCGCCCTAAATCAAAGGCTGCCGGCGCGCCGGCGGTTATTACCCGATAAATTCATAGGCCATGATAAGCGTAGAAAGACGACTCCTCTGCCGCGTGTATCGAAAAACCTTTGCCAGCGTCAAGCAGGAAAATAAGAAGGCCGCACTTTGCGACAGCGGAGAGAACGAAGCGGAATCAGAGGGGCGTGATTCACCGCTCGGCCGCTTCTTCCTTGCTCTCGGAACTACTTGCTGAAATTTCCAGCGACGGCCGCGCGAAGTTTCGTTCTCGCGATATAAGCACTGGAACTGCACTCTCGGACTCGACGTCAACTTTTGCGCGCAGATAAACGTGCTTTATGCGCTCTTGCCTTTCTTTATTTCGAGCGGCGTGTTCCCTGGGTTAAATTAATACGCGCGAGTTTACGAGAGGAGTACTGAGAGGGGCAACGATATAGATGCGGCCTCGCGTGCGTAATCTGCATATAAAGTGTTACAGGAGAGAAAGAAAGAGAGAGAGTGAGAGAGAGCATCGATTTTTTCGCAGCGTTGAGGGTGGGACTTGCGGTGCGGCGATATTTCGGGGCGAGCTCTCGGCTTCTCCTTTAGAGCTTTATTAAGGGAATACATTATTCCAGGCGGTATTATGCGGACGGTATCGTCCTGATATAGGGTAAACCGGGAAATTTACTTTTTACAATTTTCTTGCCTCGCCTTATTTGGGAAAGGGAGATACGCTGTGTAAGTGTATATGTATATATAAAGTTATGCTTTTCTCTTTTTTATGCGTCGCGCTTTCGGCGTTCTTATAAAAATATATTGGTATTGTATTTTATACGTAAGACGGCCAGAGTATCTCTATAAAGTAGTCTTTAACGTTCGACGGTGCCGGTGGTCTAAAGGTTGGAAAAGAAAAAAAAAAGTTCATTCACAGTATTGGCAAGTTCTTGCCGACGTTTCCGTAATAATGCGATTGCGAGCGATCGATAATCGTTATATCCAAGCTCAGGGCGGTACGCTTACAGCGATCCGCGGCTGTACTTTTATTGCCGATAAAGCGATTGTTCGAGCTGAATAGATCGTTTTCTCCTCTTCCCTCGAAACAATAGCATTAAAATGTCGCTCCACGCCGGCAAGCGAAAGAAATCGGACCGGAAATTCAAAACCAGACTCAGACGTAATGAATCAACATTACGGTATAAAGCAGCTGTGTTTAAAAAAGCAAAATCCATCATGTCCGCAAATAGCGGCTGCGCAAATACATTAAAAAGCAGAAAACTCCCCCATACATCTCTCTCAAGCCTTCCACTCCGCAGAGTGCCATCCATCACCCTCTAAGCGGCTAAAATCACTTTTCAACGCTGGCCGGCCTTAGTCGATCGATTTTCGCGAGCGCTGACCGGCAATCTGCATGTCTGACGACGTATGACTCAACACGCCGGCCGATGACGGGGCGAGCGTACGCTGGAAAAGTCGATTACGCGGCACTGCGGCCTCTTCGATATTTAATGCGCCGCTGTGTGTGTGTGATTCACGTGTGTTTAGTAGCGGCGTTTAGTCATTCCCGCAAGAGTTTGATTGATTTTGAGCACGATAAGATAGACGATGAGGGTCAGCTGATTGCGTAGGATTTGGCCGCGTTATGACATAGTCAGGGCCAAGGTTGGACTCTTTTTTCGGGGTACTTGTGTGGATGGAAATAGATAAGCTATGGGCTATTTTTTTGGAGATTTTGGGGAAGGGGAACACGTGGATGTTAGTTGGATTTAGCGGAGCTAGGATTGTGGATGCTTGTTGATTTTGTTGAATTCTTTTAATTTTTTTTGAAAGGATCCACCTTCTTTTACAAATCCGTATTAAATGCCTTGTTAAAATAATAAAATACAGCTTTCTGTAAATTACTCGGACAATTTTCTACAAAATTGCCGCAACAGCGTGTCTTTTAAATAATTTATGAGATTCATTTGTTTAATGCAATGTGGCATACTTCACGACAAATTGATTCGAGCGTACCATTCGACTGTTTCTAGTACTACTGCAATATTAACCAAACGCAATATTTCCAGAGTAATACTCACCCCAGCGCAAAAAGTAATCCCTGTATTCCCCATGCAAACATTATCTGCGAATGAATCAATATAAGCGCGAAACACGGGGAGCTTTCCCCTCGCGAAACTGGAAAACGCACGACCAACATATTTTCCCCGCTAATATCACCAGAGACGACCTTCCGCGACTGTTTCGCCAAATTTCCATTATACTCCAGAGCACGAAATTTCCGAGTCTCCGTATCGCGGCTCTGGAAAAAAAATTCGTTAGTCAAGCAAGAAGCAGCGCTTTTAGCCCAGAAACGCCTTCATTGGCGCATTATACGAGAGGCACATTTGCATTCGCTTTTCTTTCGCCGCGCGCGAAACGGACTCTTTCCACTCTGCACGCGGCAATAATAACCGGTACGCGCGCGGGAATAACTGAAATAAATGCGGACCGTCCCCGTCGCCGGTGCGCACAAAAGGAGAATTACGAATTTTATGCATATAGATATATACAGAAGTATGCGCGCTTCCTACCGGGCGTATCTCCGCGCGCATGTATATATAAAAGCCCGGGCCGGAGACAAATTCCATTTGCATCGGGCGCCGTTTCGCGAATCATCGTTTCTACTCTATGCAGATACACGCTTCTTTGCGTTTTATCGTTTCGAGTGTATAGGATAGGTATAAAAGTGGGACAGGATCGAGGAGTGGAGGAGATAGTAAATATGAGTTGGTTGTGGAACTAAGTTGAGCGTACAGCGTGTGTATGTTTTTTTGATACTTGTGGGTTTGGCGCTTGCTTTTCCGAGTCTGTCGCGATCGTTATTGATCTGGAGTGTACTAGTCAGTGAGATTAAAATAAAAAAGTGAAAGTTTAATTATCAGGTGAGCTTTTAGGCGTGAAATAAATGCAAACTGCATAATTTGAAAATGTTCACTGAGCGATTATTTGGTAAAAACATTGATTCATCAAAACGTATTGAAATTTTAATTCTATTTTTATGACGCACGGCACAATGGCGCTAACTAAAACAATGCCGCACGCGGAAATGAACTATAAATTAATTTTGCGAAATTGAACAAACAGAAACGAAATTAGCATTCTGAGTGGATTTTGAACTCATCAAATCAGCAAGGCAGCATTATTTTTCAAACGCAAACAGATGCAGTTGATTGCAAAACTTTTTTCTGAACAAGCATTAGCTCTCGCAGCGCTGCAAGTAAAATTGAAACTTTTTCGAATATAAAGACATTTTTTTAAAAGCACAATTTCCAGCTAAGGGTAGAAAAATTGATTTTTCAAAAGCTCCTGTTCACTCCGACGCGGGGCGAACAACAGATCAGTCGATATCTCAACGCCTCATGCTCCTTTGTAAGATCCCAAGTTCATCTCGCACGCATGATGAGGCGAGCAGGCAAAACGCAAGTAGACAATCGCAACAAAGTTCCCATTATATTCCGCAAGGCTCGTGGCCTTAATGCCGCTCTTCCGCGCTCTTCACACGTGCATTCATCGCGCTACAGCCGCTTTTCACACTACTCGCACTTTTTTCCCCGCGCACTTTCGTCGAGCGGCATTATTGCACGCTCGATTTTACCGTAAACGACTTCTCTCTCTTTCGCTAAGAGAGAGAAGCGTATTAACGTTACGGAATCATTAATTGCGTGACGATGGCATCAAAGAACCTGCTACGTATAGTCTCTCCATCTCTCTCTCCCTCTCTTTCTCTCTCTCTCTCTCTATCTCTCTCTCTCGCGCACGCGCTTGTAATTCAATCTTGCATTAGCGCCGAGTCATACGCGAGAGAGTAACGAAGGTGGATGATTACTTCCTTTCCCAACCCCTCCTCGTGCACTGCTTTTGTACCGCGTAGGAGGAGAAGGGAAGGGAGAGAGAGAGAGAAGAGAAAATGCATTACGGAATTTGCCATTCGAACGCGCGCGGGAATAAATAGCGTAAGAGCGTCTCTCACTCTCTTTCTCTCTCTCTCTCTATCTCTCTCTGCTCTCGCCCCGTCATGAATTTATCATGGTGCGCTCGCCTTGCATGATTAAAAGCTACCGGATAGCGCGAACGATTTTGCCGAGGAATGCTGCGGCATTAATGGTTTAATTGCCGTTGAGTGAGTTAAGGATAAATGTAGACGAGTGCAGGGTAAAGATTGCCGCGAAAATTATTGATGGTTAGAGCGTGGGGGTTCAGTGAGCATTAACGTGAATCACCACACCGATACCCTCGCTCTCTATGAATCCTCCGACTTTCATGAATCATCAATTTTCATCACGCCTCGCGGTAATTTCCATCAACCGAGCCCACTACTCTTTTCAGCGCTCGCTTAGTGATATCATCGAATTTTCCTCGTCGCTCGGCACACGGCTTCATTTTCACGCGTTGAATAATCGAAAGCGAAAGAGAGCGCCGCTGTCCTGACGACTCTTTTGAAAAAGTGGATCAAGCGACAGCGACACGCAGGACCACTACGACGCATCCTCTGAAATTTCATCGCGCTGTCAGTCTCTACTCTGCGCGCTTGTCTAGACGGCCGCGAGCTCGCGCTGAAATTTTAAGTGGATAACGCGGAGGGGGGTGGGTGCGCGCCGAGCGCAGCAAATGCTACCGAGCCGAGTATTATGCATGCGAGAGCGTAGGATGCGGAGGGTTCTTTGCAGTGACATTCAAGCCTAATAAATATTGCTCGTAAACGTGAGCGCTCATCGCGACTGTTTTTTTTTTTTTTTTTTTTTTTTTTTTTTTTTTTTTTTTGTTTTTTTTTTGATGTTGAGTGGGTGCGGCGAGTTACTTGAACCTAGAGGGAAAGACTATATAATAGGGTTACTTTTAGAGGTGCGATAGGTAGTTTGGCTGAATGGTTTATGGTTGGGCAAGTTTGCCGAAATTCGATGTGGATTGCTTTTAGTGATCTGTGCGATCTATTTAGCATTTACATCAATCTTTGTTAACTTTATTCATTGTAAAATATTTTTTTTTATATAAAAAGTTGATTAATTAAAACGTTGGACGGCGGCTCGTTCGTTAAAATGAAAAATTCATCATTTCATTTGTTACAACAATATATGAATTGCAAAATAGAGCCCCGGTAAACAATTCCATTCAAGCGACTCTCCATTTTTCATCGCCTCTATCGAAAAAAACTCAAAAATATCGAATTTTAATTCAATTTTCCCTACCAGCGCGCTCAATCATCGACACGAAAAAAAACGCGCCCTGTACTCCCAGAGGGATGCGGCCGAGCTGCAAAATTCAAGCGTCAAATAGCCCTATAACCGTACATTTCCTTTTTCGACGAAGGGGGGAAAAACGCGCGAGAGAGCTAGCTTTGCGGAAGCGTGACGATCATTCTGGCAGTCGATTTGCGGGGCGCGCGCTCGCGAATTCAGCCTTGTTGTCGAAATCATTCACTTTTGTACGCGCACGAGAGCGAGGGGATCATTGCTGCGTGACGTGAGCGCGACGAAATTTCGGACGCAGATAGTGGCAGGTCCGATTGCAGGTTGCGACTGGTGCTCTGCCAGCGGATACGCTATTTCGCGGCCAGGCTTGATGTCACTAGGCTCTCGCTCTCTGTTAGATTTAAAATTGATGTAATTCTGTGGATGGGTTGAAGCTTCGTGATTAGTATTGGAAAATATTTAGAACCTTCTACACAAAAGCTAAATTCAGCTTTATTTTTAGAAAATTATAGTGTATTAAAAAAAGCAAATCGAAATGCAGAAAACAGCTATTTATTAATATTAATTGTAAATTCACATTAATCAGAAGCTCGATACGCTATTAACAAAATATTTGCACTGGCACTTCGTACACAGTCCAGTTTACACGCACTAGATTAATACACCGCAGCGCAAATATCGTCATTCATATAGCTAGATTGGCAATCAATAACTCAATTAACCATGACCACACAAAGCCAGCCTCACTCTTTCCGCTAAACATTCATGAATTTATTTAACAAACACATATCTCCAAACGCGAAAACGCATTCTTCCTCTCCAGTCTGTCCACACATCATGGCATACGTCACTCCAGCCCTCTCGAACATCGCGTATCCCAATTACGCAATTACACGCTGCTAATGCACTCGCTATACGCACACAGCTGACAGAGATGACGCGACAGGCCAGCAATGATCGACCCTTCCCAGTCCGCCCGCGGCGGCCACTCGATATCGTGCCTGTGTTTGACGAAAGGCCCGTTGACGAGGCGTTTAGAGAGGTACTGTGTGCAACATAGACAGGGAAAAATCGAGCGGAGGTACCAAAGTATTTGACTGCGCGAAATTTCGCGTACGAGCGTTTTGCTGTAACATGGGTAATATGGCAAAACGTCAAGTTATTCAAATGATTTTTTAGGTGGTTTCTTTAGGCTGGAATTTGAATATTTGATTTTTTCCTGCTCAGAGTTGCTACACCAGGCGAGGGTAAAGCAAGCTGGAATTCAGAATCGCGCGAGAGTTATTTATCGTTGCGTAAACTACGCGCAGAAGTGTCAAAATAATTGCGCAAAGAGCTCCGGCGCCTAATTAGCCGTTCTCTATGAAAAACCAAAATAATTTGTTCTATAGCATAATTAAAGAATGTGGAAGATGTATCTCGTCAATAAAGCGCGGCTTACGTAAGCGGGCTCAGCCTGGGGGCCTCGGGCACACATCTGACTTTCCTTTTCTAAATACACCGTGATTGACACAATAATATAAGCGCTAATAAATTCTTTTCTCCAACTTGATTTCACTTTCACGTACCGATTGGCACGCCTAATTAAAACAATCCCATTGTCCGGGCAGAGCGAGGCGCACAGCTGGAGCTCCCTTTAAAAAGTATCATTAGCGCGATCAGTTTTCGAAACCGAATCGACTGTCTTAAAACAAAATTTACGTTACGCAACAGTAATCCCCGCGCTGCAAGTGCACGGATTTTCATCCGTTTTTTCAGCGCCAATTAAGCAAGCCACCGTGCCGAATCGACGCCACAAAAAGCGCCACAAAAAGTGAGTCACTTGCACCGAAAAAAGAAACAGAAGAAAAGAAAAAAAAGAAGGTGAAAGCGCGCGAGCGCGCGTAGGACGCGTGAGAAAGTAAAAATAAGAAGTCGCCATCCGAGCGCGGAAGTAGTCGGGAAAGGACACTGCTATGGAACAATCGGCTGGAAGGGAAAGGCCCGTGCGCACTGATTTATCCGGTACGCTCGTGTATACACGAAAATGCAGCGCAACGGCGCATGCTTTCGTATTTCGCGCGAATTTCACGTTTGTCAAGGCGCTTGATCGATGCACCGCCGCTGCGCTGCGGCTCGTTGAACTTTTAATCTCGGACGCGCGCCAGCAGGTGCAAGGGAGGAGTTTTCTTTTTTTTTTCATTCAGCCGAGCTGAATCGACGGGTGCACTTCGCTTGGGAATTTAAATTGTCTGAATAGAAAATTCAGTGGGTTATAACAGGGCGTTAAAGATTTCATTTATGCGTGGGTTTACACGTTTTGAGTGTAGTCAGACAGAGGACTGATCTATTTAAAGAATCGCATTTTTATTGTAATAGAAATATTAACATAGATTACAGTTATTAATAAAAGATTTAAAAATAATATGCCTAATTTGTTATGATCATTTTTTCGCTTTCGTTCAATTTAGAACTTTATTTAGCTTGATGCCCTCAACGAGCTGTCAGCTCTCTATAATGCAGAAACGACTGCGCGTATGTACATCGTTGGGCACATGATGAATCGCATCGTTGCCCGATGGTAGAAAATCGATCAGCGTATTTCAAACAGAAATGAAACAGCCCTGCAATATTTTGAATCAAGTGTGGTACGCGATTATGAGCCTCTCCAGGTCTTGCAATCGCTGCTATTGCGGCCAAACTTTGTCAATCAAGGATGGAGTATATCGATGGATTATTTGACGCTTATTAAATTTTAACTAAAAGATTTTATTTTTATCTTTTTAACAGGTTTATAAAAAAATTTTATATAGTAATTAAAAAGGTGTACGTAACACGTATCAGTTATCACAAAATCAAGTATTTCAATGTGATTAATATATATGACCATATATATCTAAAGGAACACGGGTTCTTATTATATTAGGCAAACAGTTCCCAATGCAACCGAATACATTTGCATTTTGAAACGTCAAATAGAACTCTCGTCACTATAAATCTAAGCTTACGCACGCGCTGGGTTCTTGGAAATTCGTTCCCACGTTTTTTCTTGCTGCGCGCGCGCGCGCGAGCGAGCCACCAAACGCAAACATATAATTTTCTCTCGCACTTCTAAATCAACTCGACACCCGCGGAATTGCGTCAGCTCTGTATGCGCGTAACAAAATCTCCTGTTTCCACCTAAAAATGCGCGGCTCGTTAACGCAACGCGCGGCCCGCTTTTTTCTCTCGCCTCTCGCGTCTAATACAGCTAAGTAAGGTAAAAAGAAAAACCGACGTCGCGGCGTATACGTTTTCATCAAAAAGGGGAAAAACAAATGCCCGCAGCCGACCTTACGCAACTGCGCGGCGACAGTGAAAAAGGACGGGAAACCCTCATGCAGCTAGCACAAAAGCTCCCAGAGAGAAAGAGAGAGAAAGAACAACAAATCGCTCGGCGAGCGGACTCGGAGCTAGCGCGCGGGCCCCCGCACGAGTAATCGCTTCCTCTTGCGCAAAAAGGGCCGAAGAAAGAGGGACGACGGGCGGAGGAAAAATTACCGAGCAGTCTGTTTTCCGGGCGCGAGAAAAGCAGGTCGTGACGAGCAGCCGACGACGACGAAGACGACGCACCTATGTATAAAGCTATACATACGTAAGCGCCAAGAGAGTGTGCGACTCGCGCAATCTTTTTCTCCGGCAGCGCAAGCGTGCGCGGGCCGATTTGTTCGTAAAAGCGCGCCTCGCTCTTCTTGCCTCGATTTTTCTGCTGCCTGAGCTTTTTTGCAGCAGAGCGAGGGAGCACGTGTGGGCGCGAGAATTATCACGCGGCCAGGCGCGCCCTCGCATGGCTGCGGCTGCAGGATGTAAGAAAAGTGACTGGGGGGTGGTGAGGAGGGAAGATGGAGAGTGGATTAGACTGGATTTTATTAAGGCCGCTGCCGGTGCTTTTTTGTATATGAAGTTTGTTTATGAGAGAGGATGCGGGGTGTGTGCAAAATTATCCGTTATCTTGAAGTTTGAATAATGTGTTGTCGACGGGCTTGTAATGTTCAGGGAGGAAATTCTGAAGGATAGAGAAAATTAAGTTGGCTTGTAGAATGTATTACTTGAATAAGTCTGAACGGACTAATACTCGTTCTATTTTTCAAGTATTAAACGAGTAAGCCGAAATATGGATCTTCATTTTCTCAGAATTAAGCCA
>JAPYZA010003426.1:0-15597 GCA_030522685.1 Eupelmus azureus | reverse complement strand
TATTTTCGTCAGTTTTTGATTATTAACCGTCGTCAGTTAACGGATAAACTGATCATTTTCTAGTGAAAATTGATCAATTATTAACCAGTTTTGAAAAAATGGTTAATATATGACCATATTATGATGAAAATTTCTGCCAGGGTCGTACTTAAATCAACTAAAAATTGAATAATAGGCTACGACACAGAACGTACGTTACAAATGACGATACACACTTTTGCTGAAGAAATATTATTCACAATTAATAATAAAAACATGCTAAGATCATTTTTTTATACAACTAATCTCCATCGCCATTTTTGCTACTTATGATATTTAATATAAAAAAATTCCAGCTAACCTGGGCGGTTGCTCTGAATCAGTGTATGCGCTAATTGACGTATTTTTTTATTTTTTTTTCTATTGGTACATTTTTTGATTAAAAAAAAAAAACGTGTCATGATATCAAAATCATATTGAGACCGCCTCCATCTCGAGGGCGTAAATGGGCCAACCGTACTCCCACAAGACGTCGTGTCAGCGCAAGTGGATGCATGCACTGTGTCTCAGGAAAGCGTTTCTGATCCTTCGACGCACGAAGAAACGAGTTCGAAGAGAGGCACTTAGAACCAGTCACCGATACCTGGGATGGAACTCGGTGGTCGCTGAAGCTGACCGTAGGTGGGTATAAGCTTCGAGCCCTCTACGACACTAGAGCAACGTATACAACCATGGGAGTTCTGAGGCTCTAAATAGCTTCAGCATGTGGAGCAAAGGTGTTCCCAGGTGATGGTTGCAAGACTAAGCTACCGGCAGGACAATCGAGCGTAATTTCGGGATATGCTGACATAATATTTGAACTAGAAAGTATGAAAAAGTGTTTCCGGATGGCAATCGTACCAGATAAGGAGATCGACTGCTACGTTGGCGCGAATTTCAGTCGTGCAGTCAGCGCGATTCATGATCTCGTCCAAGATGACATCCTGTTTAGCGCTACAGAAACATACGTCGATCTCGAGGTAACCAGCAACAGCCCGAAAGACGTCGCTCATTTGGCCTCCATTGGAGTGGAAGAAATGTCAGAGTATCATCGCGTCACATTGGCCCAGGTGGTTGAAAAAGTCCTTGGAAAGGATGATCCTCCACTGGGGTGCACATCGTGGATAGAACACACTATCGACGTAGGTGGTGCCGCCCTCGTGAAGCAAAAGTGTTACCCTGTCTCCAAGAAGTGCGAAGAAGATATGTTTGCGCAAGCACATGAGATGCTGGATACAAGAGTAATCGAATTCTCGCCCAAAGGATGATCGAGCCCCGTGGTCATGGTTCTTAAGACCAACGGGAAGTTCCGCTTTTGCGTTGATTATCGCAAAGTAAATGCAATGTCGAAAGCAGATGCTTATCCATTACCGAATATGGATTCTATTCTCCGCAAATTACAAAATGGAAAGTAGATCTCAACGCTGGATTTGAGTCAAGCTTACCACCAGATCCCGTTGAAGGTGGAGTCTAGACCTTTCTCTACTTTCACCATCCCCGGAATGGGCTTATTCCAGTTCACCAGTGATTGGGGTAAAATGAAGCCCTATGTCTTCAAATACTTCGACGATATAATTATCGTCACCAAGACATTTGATGAACATGTTAAGTGGCTGGAGTACGTGCTACAGCGCATCAAGGCAGCTAGTTTGACTATAAACCGCGAAAAGAGCGTGTTTCTTCGCACCGAGGTCAAATACCTCGGTGTGTTGGTTAACCAAGACGGTTTCCGGCCTGATCCGAAAAAGATTAAGCCGATGATCGATTTTACTGCACCGTACACCACGGCAATGTCAGACTTCGAGACTCAGTTTGTGCTCCATACCGATGCCAGTGATACAGGCATTGGAGCCGTTCTTCTCCAAGAGATTGACGGAGAAGAATGAGTCTTAGAATTTGCAAGCCGCACGCTGACACAGGCAGAAAGAAATTACAGTGTCACCGAGCGTGAGCGTTTGACCATGATATGGGCCATAAGTAAGTTTCGACCGCACATCGAAGGCTACAAGTTTCAAGTGATGACGGATCACTCTAGTCCTCGATGGCTCCGCAGCATTGTGAGCCCCACCGGGAAATTAGCTAGAATTACAAGGCAATGAATATGTCGTTGAGCACAGAAAAGTGGCGCTACATCACGTTCCTGATACACTTTCCCGAATGTACGAGGACGATTCGAAAGAACCCCAAATAGGGGCTATCTCCTGGGCCGAAGGGGCCCAGGACGCCTGGCACGAGCAACAGGCCCAAAAGGTCCGCGACAGTCCGGCTGACTATCCAAGGTGGAAGTACTTGGGAGGTCGACTGTACACCTACAGGCCCGACGACTTGATCCACGTGTCCCTGTGCGACGAAGACGCCTGGAAGTTAGTCGTGCCTGCGGAGCAACGGCACAAAATTCTGCAAGAGTGTCACGATGATCCAACGGCAGGGAACATCGACCGTGACAAAACTTTGAAAAGAGAGACACAGAATTATTACTGGCCTCGATTCCACGAGTCGGTACGTAATTACGTACAATCCTGCTCAATTTGCCAGCAGTGCAAAGTCGAGCAGAGGCCTCCCGCTGGACTTATGGAAAGGCGCACCATTGATGTACCTGGGGCGATCCTAGCTGCACCGAGGCTGCTGCAGTCAGCCCCATCTCCACGGAGGTAGCCACAGGAGTGGCAGCTCCTCTCCGCAGGCCGCACGAGCAGTCACAGGCTGTACAAGGCCCAAGCAAGCCTGCGGAAATCTCCCGGACGGAGGATTCCGTTCCTTCCGAGGCATAGCGGGCCGAACAGTCTACCTTGGAAGCCTGGGCCCGGGTCGAGGAGCTACTCCGGCAGTCATGCCGGAGCTCCAAGGCGGATGGAGCCGCGGCGTTTCACGCGTGGGATGAGTTCTGCACGAAATTTCCCGGGCACCATAAGTGCGCTGAGAAGTGGGCCTCGAAGATCGAGGTCCAGCGCGAGGTCCGTCGAGCGGAGCGGGCCGTCCGTGCCGAGGCTATGGCCAAAGAGGCAGCTCGCCAGGCCGAGGAGGAGGCCTGTAAGAGGTTCTATGCCGCCTGACAGAAGTCCGAGCGGTCGCGGCGTGTCCTCGCCGCAGCTGAAGAAGAAGCTAGAAGAGCCCGGGCCAGGGCAGCGTCAGCAGCGGAGTGTCTCTCTCCACAAGCGTCAAAGGAGACGTGGTCTCCGGTGGCAAGGGCCACCGGATCCCTCCCGGGCGGGGCATCACATAAGCGATGCTACATGTGTGGCCGTCCGGGAGTCCGGGATCACCGTTTGTGCCCGGATTTCTTACGCCACGACCCCATGGACTCTTGGTTCGAAAAATAAGAGGGGTTGCGTGACGTAATCCAGGGGGACCTGGACATCCCCTGCCGGTGCGGTATTCACCCTTGGAAACCGGCAGCGGGTTGACTCCCTTCGGATTTTGTTATTATGTTTTGTAAATTAAAGTGTTTGTATTTTAGTTAAATAACGCTTTTCATTGCAGCAACCGGTCCTTCTCTCGTTTCCTAGCGACAATGACCGCGACGCAGAAGATTCCGCGTAGTTGTGTAGGTGTTCTCGATCGCCATATTCACAGAAGGAATACGTCGAATCTGGTTGGAGGGTGTGACGATACGCGAATTTAATAATTTGAATTTGAATTTATTTCGCGCCGCGTGCGCGCGACTCGATTTGCGCAGATTGCGCTAGACTCGCGCACGCGTTGTCAGCCCGATACGAGCGGGAGAACGAGAGAGACGCCGCGACCTTGCCTTAACTAGATTGCTAATCGCGCGCCTAACAGCAGCACAGCACTAGAACGTTACCGATTTTTTTTGTTTCGTTAAAAAAAAAACTATAGACGCGCGACCTTCATCCCAACTGCAGCAGCAGAGAAAGCAGAGAGAGCCACTGCCGCCAACGTTTGGAGTTTTTGCGAGACGAGCGTACGCCCATAAAAAGGTAAGCCTGCAGGCTTTAACTTACCCACCGGAGTACACGCAAGCACGGGCTTGCGACCGTTTACTCCGGTGCATTTTCGTGCGATTCCTTTTCACTTCGAGTGGAGAGTTGAAGTAGACACGAGGCGCGTTAGTGTGTGGGTGTAACGTATTTTCTTCAGTCTGTGGGTTTTGGCAAGTTTAGATAGTTATAATATTTTTATTTTACGGTCAACATTTAATAGAGGTAGTAATAAATGTATTATGTATAATTTCAATAGCTTATTGAGGTTATTGACATTATAAGTTTATTAATTTATTTTCAATTTCTATACCTTTTTGTGTTCATCTAGTTAAACTAATATTTTTATAAGTCGGTAATAAATAAAATATATTAAGTTTTATTTTGCTTTAGTACTATTTTGATATTTAATTTGTTACTTTTATATTAATCAATACTAATTTTTCAAAATTGCATGTAGATAATAAGTTAAGAAAAAAAATAGTGTTTACGCTTCTGCGAAGATTAGCTAATCAAGCTAGTATTTTGAAAAGCCGATACTAAATAATATATATTAATTTTTTTTCTTGCTTTGTTACTCTCATTTTACTTAATTTCTTATTTTTATATTAATTAATCTTAATGTTAGAAGAATATATGAAAATAATAAGTTGAATCATCACATATTGTATATGCATACTATGATCTTAATTAAAGAAACTTTTCCTACCTTAAATATATATTAAATTCTACAATTTGGTCTATTCACAGGATAGGTCGTAAGTCCCGAAAACTGTCTAGCACCCAAATATGGTCATTGGGTCTTATCGGATACCACAATTTTTTTTTAAACTTTTAATCGATTACGCTATAATCGTTGAATGTAAGAATTCTTCGCTCGACCAACTCGTCCTTTTTTGGTGGGGCAAAACCTGGAAATACGTCCCTGTTCGGGCGCCAGATTTTTGTTAAATGCTAATTTAACAATTATTCGATTTTAATATAATTATTGGGACTCTCTCTCTCAGCGGTCCCATATGGGCCCCGTCAACTGCAATCTTACACAGTTGAGTTTTTCCCCTCTGGCTGGTCTACTATCTTATCTCTTTCTCTGTATTATCTTTCTTTATTTATTTTTTTTTTACTCTATGTTAAGGTTTCTGGAGTAATCTTTTGCTATATAGTTGGTTAGATGTATTAAAAAAAAATTCCTTTTAGTAAATAACAACAATTTATATTTATTTTTAGTTGATTGTGAGTGTATTACAAAATTATTTTCTTTATAATTCTACGTGTGCTTCTACATATATCTCTTCTTACTAGATTAAATTTTAATTACGCTATTCGACATTCAAATGAGAGAGATAGAGAGAGAGATACGACTTCTTTTAATTTGATTTGAGAATAATGAATTTTAATAATCAAAATTTTACCTTTTCCTTATCATTTGCTAGTTAGGTACTCCTTGCTAGCTTCTAAGGCTGATATCTTTATTTACCCGTGCTATTACTTTTACAAATCTCTCTTGCTTATAATTCCTTAAATTTTCTTATACTTTTGATTCTGTGTAATTCACTCGTCAATCTCTAGTTGCTTATTGAATCCGTCTATAAAAGTCTAACGACGATTTCTCCCACTGCTAATTGCCCTCCCTCGCTTCATTACTCTCTCCCCATTGCTCTATACTTTGGTTCCTTCTTTCTCTCTCTTTCTTAACATTATGCCTATCCCTACTCTCACTCATACTCTTGCTCCTTAGCTTCAGTCTCAATCATACGCTCCATATTTTCTCTCTCTCTCACTTTCTTTTCCCACTCTCACCTTTTCTGTTTCTCCTTAGCTTCTAACTTCCTATCCTTCTACCTGTATGCACACGTGTAGGAATGTGCTTATCGCTACTTGGCGACAGCAATCCTACACTTTTTCTTCTGTCTGTTTGTCTCTTCCTCACGTGGCCTTTACATATGAGCGTAGGTCCACGTGTAGGTATGCGCTTACTGTCTATTGACATTAATCCTATCTTCTTTTCCTTTCTATCTATCTTTTTATTAATTATGTGGCAAAAAACGTGGGAACGATTTGTCACATAACATCCCCCCTACTTCCAAAAATTTGCCGTCCCGGCAAATATATGGTACATAGATGTGTCAATAATATAAAAGATTTGCAGATTTTTATGAAGAATGTAATGTCTGTCTGTAATTTATGTTTTATCAGTTTGTCATCGCTGTCGAAAAGTTCCAAGCAAATCACCATTAGATGTTGTAGTCCTTATTGCACCTATCTCTCTTTTTGCGTTTTATTATATACCCCCTTATTACATACTAATTTTCGTACAATTTTTTACTCTAAAGAGAAGAATGAAATCAAAATTGTAAATTATGAATTGAATGAATTTATTTTAATAAAAATTAATTCATTTTATTATTTCATTACTTCTTTCCTTTTCTTTGGATTACATTAACTTTCTATCAATTGTGTAACCTATCATAAAAAAAATTATGTTTTTACAATGAATATTATTTTTACTAATTAAATTACTAACTAGTAGATTTTACGCATTCTTTCGCTAGATTAAAATGACATTAAATTTCGATATCGATCTCGTTAAGACTTCATCGTCTTTATTTAAAAATATAAAGTTTTCTTGGGTTTCTTCTTGTAGAGAGAGCGGGTCCTCTTCCGTTTGCTCCTCTACTAGCGTACGTTGATTTTCTCGATGTCATCTTGATTGATTGGTTATTCATTTTCTTTCTTACTTCATTCTTGTCGAATGTGAGTAAAAATGAAAATGATTTATTTTCGATTAATAAAAAGCATTAATTAAAGGTAATAAAAATATTAATTTGTATGTTTGGTGCTCTACTTTCTGAGCTATCCGGGCTTCCAAGTGAAGCTAATTTCGAGTAGTTAGTAATGGTCATGTTATCTGTTTATATATATATATATATATATATATATATATTATTTTTTTGAAGTGATATAAGCTCAGTAATTTTTATGCGGATTTATCTGCATCACTGTGTTATACATCATTCATCTCTTCAGGAATTTCATGCAGGTTTAGGTCAAGGTAATTACTGGGTTGTTACTGTTATGGTGTGTTATTATTTTAGTTGTTAATAATGTGTTAGTGGGCCGATGCAGCACATCTTTAATTGTTACTAGGGACTCACATTGTTATGCTTAGGCTTTATATTGGACAATTATATTGGAATTTTAGTGATCTTTTCTGGAGTTTCACATAGACGATTTCAGAACCATCATTTTTAAGTTTCTAGTGTGAACTAGAGCTGCGCAAAACATACTTTCTTACTTTGCGTCGTTCTGAATTACATGGTGAGGCAAGATGATACTATAAAGAAAAGCCTAGAATATAAAATTCTCGATTCCGCGCCAAGAAAAGTTATTCAGCAACAAAGTCGGTGTTGAAATACAAACAGATGGTTTTTGTCTTGCATATCAAACACAAACAAAATTTTAATCTAGCTAGCTTGTGAAATAGTTTTGCCCAAACAGATTTAAATTTAGATTGCAATACTAATTTACCTGGAAATTTTTATTTATTTATATATTTATTTATTTCGTTATTTTGATTATTCATTTAAAAATGTATTTAAAGGAAGGTATCAGCTTTTCGGACTACTGGTCATTTTCCTTTAGGAAATACCCTGTGTTTGTCCTTTTTCGTCAGTTACCTCACCTTTAATTTTTATTTATTTTGAATATAATTAAATTCTGAAATCATTTACTTTACAAAAAAAATTGAGTTTCAATCAATACAAAAAAAAAATGATTATAAAAGCGATGCAAAAATTTATACGTGCTGCATGAGTAAAATATATTGGATATTGGAATAAAAACATCTCATCAATAGAAAGAAGGATTCAAATCTAACTTGAAATTATAAAATTTGAAAAATATAGTTCTCAAAATTCAAATGCCAATATCATGAAAAATATCTAAATTAAAAAATTTTCCCTTGAGAATGTTTCGGCGGTTTGTAAATGGATATTAAAAGGAGATGATAATGAAATGGTTGAGGGAATTTGCGAAACGTAAGGATTGATAGTAATTGGAATAAATTGTGGTAAAAGTGGAATTATATTGACCTATTGATTTAGATAGAATGTGTATCTGTATTCAAAAAGTGTAAGGAAAAATGGTTATCAATTATATTAAAAAAAATCTTCTTATGTTTATATTCCAGACACTTCTTCCAGTGCTGGCCTTGTGTTTTTTCCTGCAGTAATCTTATAGGTTTTTCCCTCGTAATTTATTAGAATCTCCTCTTTTTCGACGATTACATCAGCATCCTCTGCAGATGGTAAGCTAGTTGTTGTCTCTTTCTTCTCTCTTGCAACTTTCCTCATTTTTTTAATTAATTTTTTTCGTTCCCCCAAATGCGTTTGGTTCAATGGACGTGCTGGTGTCCAGTGCATCTTCGTCTGTGGTGTACATTTTAGAATAAGTATTGGCTAGTTTCTCTTCTTCGGTATCCCATTCTTGTTCAGGTTTTTTGTTCATTATTGAACCCTTGTTGTTTTTTACTGTCTGGTTGTTTTTGCCATTCTTCTTCTAAATTACATATTGCTCGATGGTTTTTGAACATTGCTTAGCTGTCAGCGTGTTATAGAAGCAGACACCTGCTTGTGGAGTTCCCTTGTCGTATATCGAAATATATTTAATAGGTCCAAATATCCGGTACATCTTATAAAGTTCCTCGCTCATATGAGGCATGGGCAGTGTTAGATATAATTTACGATTGGCCTCGTCTTCAACTATAATTTCCTTTTTCTCTTCCCTTTTACTTTCTTCCCTGGTCTCTTTTATTTCTTTTTGGTTTTCTATGTGCTTTTGGTATTCTTCCATGAGCTATTGTACGGCTTTTTGTTGTACGTATGATAAACAAAATGACCCTACTGGTTTGCCTTCGTACGTATATATGATTTCCACTCGATTGTATGATCCATATCTTTCTAGAATTTTAATTATTTGATATGTTGGGGTGTCGGGGTTATACAGACAGTTCACTGTCTTACTTTCTCCTGTGCTTCTATGAATGGCAGTGATCGAAATTTTATGCTGTTGTTACTGTGTGATGGAGCATATACCTGCTGTCAGGCGCTTTTTTGGTTAGATAGCTTATCAGCTGAAATTCCAGGAATTGTAACTTTACTTTGCAGCTCATTTCCTTCGTTTGTTGATCGTTCTTTCTTGTCTTCTTATAGAATGAAATATGTTCCGTTAACTTGTTAATTTTAAAATGAGTAAGGTGCAGATTAATGCATCTAATCTTGTATGTTATTTGTATAGTATGCATTGTGTTTGGTGCGGAGGGGGGGTAATGCTAAAGGGGATTAAGATGAATCATATTTCTAAAAAATATTATGAAGTTGTTTTTCGAAAAGGGTTTAAGTTTATTTTAATGTTATATAGTTTTTTTTTAGAATCTTTTTGCATTTTGTAATGCTTTAAATTATTTTTCCTTACTTGTTAATTTGAATTTTCTGATTTCTTTTAGTTTTAATTATTTCTGTTTCTCTTCAGTTCTTGATAATCTAGAAGTAGGTTCTCTGTCGGCGTCACTGGATCTGTACTTGATACATAATCTAGCAATTCTTGTATTTCTGTTGCTGTTAATGTGTTCTCTGTAATTCTATATTGTTTCCTTTTTTCTTCTACATTTATCAACTTAGTTGATTTCCAGTATATTCCATTGAATAGATCAGCTTCTTTACCGACTTCTTCGCGTATTTGTAAATTTTTCTTGATTTTTAAGAAAATATTTCTCCTTGGGTACATTACGACTTTTATTCTAGGCTCTGTTGTGATCTTATTTGCTTTGTCTTTTGTTTATTGGCATATTTTGTTGCATGCGTCAAAAATTTTATGCACTATTTGCTTATTGCATACGTGACACATTATCATGTAAGTAGGCTGTGCATGCATTTGAAATTCTCCTGGGTCAGTATTTTTGATTCTATAATGTAATTATTTGTCACACATTTTGTAATGTATGTCATATGTACTTTTAGATCAAAATTCATGCATTTTACATGTAATTTCTTTCTGCCTTTATGTACAATTTTCCATTCACTCTTTGATAGTTCTCTTGGGTTGTCGTATTTGCAATTATATTTTCCTGCAGTATTTCCATCCACTATTTTTGTACTATCCAGTACTTTCTGCACTATATTTGCATCATTGGCATTTAGGTAGTGTATGTATGCATAATTATTTTTGCATGTGTCACTGGTTATGAATAGAGAATCCAGCATTCCGTATTTCTCAAACTCTAAGAATAATGTTTCTTCAGAAATTTGATGCGTTAATTTACAAAATATTCTCCTGCCTTCTTGTGCTTCAGTGTAGTATTTTTTATCTGATTGTGTGCATTCTGGTTCTGGTAATTTCTTATTTTTATTATTATGAATGTTCGTTTTGTTGTCTATTATTATTTTTTTGTAAGAATCTGTCTGCTGACTTTGATAAATAATGTCTGCTTTTAATTTCTGTATGTTAGGTTATTTCTGTACAAGATTTGAACTTCATTCATCTTATTTTCATCATCTTCTTTTAAAATAGTTATACGATTAATTTTTCCGAATTTTCGTAGATAGTTTAGCATCTCTATTTTGGTTATTCCATGAGGGTATTGTAGAATTGCAGAATTTCTGCTGGTTATTTTTATAATCTTGATGTTTTTGATTTTCTCCGCTGTTATTTGGTCAGAGTGCATCTGTAATTCATATGTAAAAATGGCTGTTCTATTATGATATTCAGTGTGTACTTATTTTCTAGGATATTTTATTAAGTTGACTATATTTAATAATTTTTACTAATATTTTGTGATTAATAATCTAACTCTGCGCATTGTTTCTTACTAATTTGTGTTGGTGTAGTTTCGGATTTGTGTTTTTAGGTTTATTGGGTAAGGACCTAGATTTTCTATTTGTTATTTGTCTTATTTCCTCATGTTTTTGTGGACTATTTATTACATTATTAGTCAGTTACAGTATTAGTAGTTAAATGTGGTATAGAGTATTGATTATATTTATTCCATTTTAGGTTATGGCGGCGTTTAATAATGCTTACTATTATTACAATTATTATGCAAAGTTGTATTGTAGTGTTTAAGTATACTAGAGCTGGTATTACTTTATTTTCATTTTCTTGTAAAACTTGCAACTTTAGATCTTCTCTAATAATTTTTTCAATTCTTCTAACTTTCGTTTATTTTGTATTTTATTTTGTTTTAACATTGGAAAAATTTGAATATATCTAACGTAATTTCCGGGCGATATACATTACTGTTTTTTGATGTCTGGTGTTCTTGATAGATTATTGTGACCTCCTCGGTTTTTCCTATACATCCTGGGGTCATTTGTATCACACCTATTCCTGATATTATTATACTTCTCGATTGCTGGCCTTGGCATATTACGCGCAGATTTTCAGTCTTGCCAGTCAACTAAGTCCACATTCCTTTTCCTTGCAAATAACTCCATTGTGTTTTATTTTCTGTAGAATATATGATTTTACACATTTCTATGTTATCTATGGAAGGTCTAAACAGCATGCTTAATTCGTAATCACCTTGAGTCGAAGTCTCTAATAATGCTTCTCTAGGTGAACATATATATTTGTTCTTAATTACAAACGTACTTTGTGTCATCACAATTATTTTTCATATCTTCATTGAATTTTAAATATTGAGTTTGATGAATACTTATGGCTATGTAGTCATGTGTTGGTTTTATGAATGCTGTTCCAAAAGTTGCATTGTTAAGTTTTTGTGGCACTGCTAATGGGTATAATTTATATAGCATGTATGTATTTTGATCTACTAGTGGTAAATAAAGGATTATTATAATTCTGTAATCTATACATATAGCATCTAATGTTGAAATTTTCGTAATTTCTTCAACTTGCAAATATTCAGATTGGGAACCTTAACCTTTCAGTTAACTTTGAATATCGCTTGAAATCTTCCGTAGAAGTTCTATTTTAAATATTTATGTAGTTGGAATTTATCGTTCTCAGGTCGTGTTTAATGATAGGTAATTAGAAATAAATTTCTCTCTTGATCTATGCGAACCAAGTTGTTATAGTTGAATACATTTATTTACGTATTGCTAAATCGAAGTTTCAGAGGGATTGAGAAACCTCCCTGTTCAAGACTACAAAAAGATTATAAACAATTTTTGTATAAAACCACAAGTACAGAATTTTTTGAGAAACATAAAAACATGTCATCTACATACCTTTAGCGTAATAACTGACATGTATGTCGACCTAACATTATAAATTTGTAAGCCACAATAGAGGTTATTGTCGAGAGGAGAAGCTATAAAAAATAAAATTAAAACTAAAATAAAACCAATTTGAAAAAGATTGGCGAGGCAAGAGCCGCTATGTTAAAAAGGAACTTACACTTCACGACCGCGAACGAACTCACGATTGGAGGCCATTTTCATGATAATCTGTTAACAGCATATCGGCCTCAGATGGAACTGGCAAGGGCTCAAAAATAAATTTAAACCCTATGCCGCGATTTAATTCGCGAGCGTGGAAGTATAGAGGGGGAAATAGAGGACTCGGACAGCTTGCTTTAATAGCGCGACATAAGCTGCGCAGAGGCACGCCACCAAATCACTATCTCTCTCACGGCTGGAAAGCTAAGTCGCGAGAGTCGAGCGATCGATACTCGACGCGCCATCTCTGAGACGTTCTTGGAGTGAAGTAGGCGCAAGCAGAGGATAAGGTAGAGAAGACAGCTACCGACAAACGCGCGAAATTCGAATTTACAATGTATGTTAGAGCGCGCGAAATTCAAAATTGAATTTTTACAATAGAGCTCTTTATTAGTATTAGTATCCTAATATGGATACTAATGACGGCAGCTGTTTTATGGATCATAGGAGGTGGGAAAAGAGAGGGGAGGGGGGGAAATTTATCGGCAGTCCTTCTTAATTAAACCGATATAGGTTTTATAAACATTCTTTAAATATTTTGTATCCTCCATGCGGTTTAGTGTTATCATAGTAAAAAATATTTAACATCTCCGAAAAAAGGCGTCTACTCAAATTTTTTCTCTGTCGATTATTTTAACTTTTTCAAAATTGATAACGTGTCCAGTTCTACAAACATGCTCAGCTAAGGCCGAGGTGGAGGATCTATTTTTGACATCTCGTCGGTGTTTATTAATGCGTGTTTTAAGCTGTCTTTTGCTCATCCCGACGTATGTACTAGCGCAGTCCTTGCAATCGATGTTATACACAATGTTACAGACATCGTCTATTTTAAATAGTTTTGGATGTATTTTTCCTTCTCTGATATTTTGTAATATTTTCAGAGTGTCTTTGTCTTTTTCTATGTTTTCGTCTAAACTTTCTCGGATTTTTCTTGAATAGATAATCATTTTTATAAGGTGATTTAACTCCTCTCCTTCTCTTATTACAGTATTTGCAGATTTTATTACCACTTGATCCAATTTTTGTAAAATTTCATCATGTTATTGGCTTCGTTTGTATATGTCATCCATTGTTGATGTTAAGATGTGGGTTTTCAAACTTACCACATTTACAAGGCTTTCTTGTCCAGTTTGTAATTGATTTGTGTAGCTTCTAATGCTAGTTCTATCATCACTAGTAGCTATGCCAAATAGTGTTTTGCTATGTCTTCCTACGTCTTTTAATGATATACCTCGATGCGATCGCATGGCACTTGGATTCCAATCATGCTCAATAGTAGTTGCACCTATGCTTCTTGCAGTTTCATTGATTTGTTGTTGAATTTCTTGTAGAGTTTTATTTCTACTCATTATGGTTTCAAGATTAAGAGCATTCTTGCATGTATCAACTAAATTATGGCTCATGCTTAGCAAGTATCTCCAAAAGGTTAAAATGTATTACTACTTTCCATTCAGATCTTTTACCTTGCAGGTCCTTTAGTTGTTCGTAATGTACGCCTGGGTTATGTTCTATTAGTTCTATTTCATAGGCTTCATGTAAACTACTAGAATCTTCATGCTACGTTGTTTATGTATGAGGAGGCAAGTTTGAGTTTGATTGTGCAGTGGATACTTCTGAGCCCGAAAGTGTGACTGTGAGTTTTAGTGTTGTATTTGTGTCTGGAAATAAATGTGTGTAAATGTGTTTTATTGATTAGTTATTTGTATATGTACTTATTGACTATACGCTGGCTTTAATTTATCTTTGTGTTTCCTAATTCTTTTTCCATTTGGAAGTTCCGAAATTACATTATTTCTGCCCAATATTTCTAAAACTTTAAGAGGTTTCTTGTAATAACAATCGAATTTTTGGATTCTAATAAGCTCTTTTATTAGCTTTATTCTTTGATGTCTGTTTAATGTAGGTTTTGCTTCATTTTCACTATCTGTAGAAGTACTATAGTTTAAATTTATAGTCTCATATGACAATATTTCCCTTGGATTAACCTCTATAGTGACATCCCCTTCTCGCGTGTTTATTGCCATTATTTTACATTTATTATCTTTGTTTGTAACTAAGCCTTTTCCTAGATATACTCCTTCGATTTTTGTATCTATGAGCGGCAGATAACCTTCTTTTAGTTCTGTCAGTTGAAGATCTATCTCGATTATCTGTCTACTTCGGGCAGGTATGTTGTATTCTCTCAATGTGGCAACGCTGTATTCTTGTTTATTTACAACTTCACTTTGTTTTTGTCTATCTACAGACTCTTTATCAAAATCTGTTGGAGGTATTATATTACTTATTAAATTCGTTCTAATTTTCTTTGGTTATAGAACCATACTTCTTCTGGTGTCTCGAATGGTATGGGATCATGACATCACAGACAAGCACTAAAGTCTTTCTGTGGTAACAGAGAATAGCTTCTTCTTTCATTAACAAAGTTCTTCCTATGATTCAATCTTGAAGTATAGGGAAATCATTTGTCACTACATTGCATTTATGTTGTTTATTTCCTAAAATAAGCTTAAGTGATCCGAAAGTTAAAAGCGTTTCTGGTGTGATTCCTATTAATTGTATTAATGATGAGGAGTTCTTACACTATATTTTATTATAAAGTTCCCAGATAAAATAAAACGAATATTTCTCGAATAACTAGAAGTAAAAAATGGAATAAATTTGACAAAATACCGTAGAAAATCTTCCGATTTTTTGTTTCTTTTTATCAAACAGTTAACAAAGAAAATTTTCTGCATGAGATTTTCTTATATACTATTATAATGAGATAATAAAAATTTGTAAGTAAAGAATTTTTATTCAACGCAATTTCGTAATAATTAAAGCTTAAATAATGAAAAATATTTGTTTTCCGAAATCATTGTAGGAGCCTGCCAAGTATAAACCTGATTCTTGTATTCACGTTCTGATGTGATTTGTTTCGTTTTATTTCTACTGAAGAGGAATATTTCAGTTTATATGTTTGTATTTTTGACTAATGTAAACAGATCATAGTAATTTGTAACAGAAAATTTTAAGGAAATGATGATCTATAATGTATATCATGTATACCTCGTATTTGTTTCATGATTTATTAACATTCTAAGGCTGAGCTTTTAAAGAAATAATATAAAATCTGTAAATCAAAAGTAAAATATGAAAAGTTTTTGAAAGTGGAAAGAAATTAGAAACAATTGATTATCATATAC
>JAPYZA010003425.1:0-15113 GCA_030522685.1 Eupelmus azureus | reverse complement strand
CCGAGCTCCCCCCCGAGTGAGATGATCTCATAACCAGTCCTTTTAAGGGGTTTTGCACGAATCGTTGCGCTGCAGTTGCGTCTTTTTTTTTTTCTTTACTCTCTGTCTCGTTGGGCTTGCGCGAACGATGCGAGATCTCAGCTCTAGCCCTTACCCGCCCTGTGTGTACCCTCCCTGTGTCGCGGCTTGAATTGTCAAGCTGGAAGCTAGTGATTTTCTGGTAATAAATATTACACGCGTGGCTCCATGGTAGACAATTAGCGTGTGGATGTGAAGAATTGAGATGGAAGAAACCGAAACGGAAAAAATTTGAGTTCCGTTATTTGTGCACTTTTTTTTTATTGTTTATTAATTTACTAAGAAATGTGGGTAGGAATGAGTTAATTTATTATTGTTTAGAGAAATTCAGAAAAATTCGATTTTCTAATAAGTGTAAAGAAAAGAATGTGTAAGTGGAAATGTAGTAGACAGTTTTATTAATGACAGTAAGTATTAAAATTTTTCGTAAAAATAAGAAATGAGCTGTGAACTGATTGCTATTAAAGGTAGGGAAAAAGACCGGCAGGTAGAAAGAGAATGAATTATCTTCTATTTAAATATAATTAAATGGAGCTTGGATATTTAAATCTGTTACTTACGTATATATAAACAATGGTAATTTCATAACTAACTGAAAAGTTAAACATCTGAATAATTCTAATAACGTCATCTTAACCGCATATTTAACAAAAAAATCATTGGATTCCAGATTGCCCACCTCCCTCTTCCCGCCAACACTGTACCAATTATCTCTACAACACAACCCCTCGACGATTCCACCGTTTTCCACGTGCGTATGACTTACCATCGAGATATCACCAATAACAAGCGACACATACCTGGTGTGGTACTAGTTGTCGGTATGACGGCAGTGCTGTAAGGCGGCTGGCTGCTGAGGTGTCGGCCGTAGCCGTTCTGTAGCGCGGCGAGGCCGTGCGGTTGGCTGTGCTGCTGGTGCTGCTGGTGCGGCTGGTGCTGCTGGTGGTGCTGGTGCTGCGAGTGGTGCTGCGACAGGATGCCATGGAGGAGCCTGTTGCCGGCTATCGAGCCCGGCTCCGTCTTCACCGAGGCAAGCGCCAGCGCCTCCTTCTCCGTCGAGTCGCGCGCCTGCTGGACCAGCTCCCGGGCATCCACTGTAAAGATAAGAGATGGAAGCGGTTGGTTAATACTTATTTGATGTTGGCATTTTTTTTTAAAAAGAGTTTTTATTGGTTGAATGATTTTTCTATTCTTGAGGTAGTTGAAATGGAAAGTGATTGGGTAGCTATTAGGTATATAGAGTTTGACACTTTACTATGTTTGAGCAAAGTGGCAATGGAGATTAGGTAGTTATCAGGGAAAACTAATATTAACATTCTAATGCTGAATGTTGCTTTAGAGATTATATCATTGGGCAACTTAATGAAGTGAATTACATTTATGAATTGACACTTCGGATATCTATAAATGTGCATACCTATAATGTTAATTATAGATCATCATTTTTAATGATAAAGATTTTCTTACTTATAAAACTAATGACCTTACGATAAAATGTGGTTCATATAAACACACATTTATTTACTAAATTTAAAAATTTCACCCCAAATGTTTATTTTCAAGTTTTAATGCAAATAAGTTTTGAAAGTTCCAATATACCATTTTTTATAAACGGTTCTATTACATACGTGTCTGCTATACGGGTATAGACCCTCTCGCCCTCTACATATGAAATAAGGCCGGAAATTTTATATTACGTATTATGGAGAACTTCTAAATTCTGTAATAAATATTAAACAACAAATTTATTTTATTTTGTTTTTTAAAATTAGTCTTAAAAGAGGAGGGACGGGCATGACATCGATATAAAGTAATTATTTATACCACCCCGGACGCTGCCGTAGATTCTCTTATCCCCTTCAACATTGTGCACAGAGCGAATAATGGATGCAGACACCTGTCTGTTAGTAATTTGTATATATTTAATCATTGTTAACAAACCATTTGAAATATCTTATTGAATTCTCTGAAGATTTTAAAATAAAATTTCTCTTTTTTAATCAAATTAATTAATTGATTAAACACCTCTAAAAAATTTACAGGCCAAGATAAGATTTATTGAGCATTACATTTTCATATTTCAGAGAACATTCTTTTTTACAAGAATATAATTAAAAAATAAAATAAAATTTCATTTTTTATCATCATTTTTCTAAAAAAAATATTTTATTTATAAAATAAATATTCAATAATAATACTTTGTTTCAATTTGTTTGAAAATTATTTTATAAACCAGTTTTAAGTTCATATACCTAACAGTTAAAAAACTTCGTAATTCAATCTGTTTTTCAAGAACGGAAAATGTGAAGTCGACAAGCCAGATGCATTGGAGTTGCGCATTTCCTTAACCCATGAGAAACTTAATTACAAGCAGCTATATGCTGTACATTTAGGCTCTGTAGTTTCACAACTGGTTCTTTAGGATTTCTCTTAAAGGGTTCGCACAAATCTTTACGAAATTTGTAAATAATCTTAGTATTTAGTGTGCATCGGAAATTTTGGTGAGACAAAATCTTATATATCTATCTATCGATAATTAAAAAAAACATGTTATTTTATTACATGATTATCTGCTATACTGATAAAGATAATGTATTGTTCATATTATGTAAATAGTTAATAAATTCTTTTATGAATCATGTAACAAATATGAGTTTCTATATGAAATTCTACATTAATCACTTTACAAAATCGGATAAAATGTATATAATTTACGACTTATTGAAACTAAATATTTATTAATATTAATTTTTACTTATTTATAATAAACTATTCTATAAAGTAATTTATTATATCTTTATCGATGACGCAAAAAAGTAAAACGATAATCAATTTGCTAAAACTTATCATAAACAATTATTCATTAAATAATCTACGCAATTATTTTTAATTCTGCTCCATTGAATTAAATAACTGCAACCCCAAAAAAGTTCACTTTTATAATAACCCAGCGCAAATTAAAATCCGCCTTCAACCAAGAACCGGCGCAAAAAGACATTCCATCAATTCCAAAATCCCCACAAAAATGTAGAAAACCCCACAAACCCAAATAACCCAAAAAAACCCGAAATAAAAAAGAAAAATCCGGCGCTCCACCAAACTCAAAAAAAAGGAAAACACGAAAAAATAACGAAGACAAATAAAAATACAGCGCGCGCAGAAACAACAAGCTCGCGGCGCTGCGGCGCGTTTACGCATATATATTCGCAGAGAGGAAGTGAAAGCTGCGGCGTGCCGCTCCGTCGTCTCTCCTTGACCCACTGCAACGTTTCTACCTTACTTTCAGCCAGCCAACGGAGAAGTAACATAGCCTCTGCCACCGCCGCCAGGTTCATTAAGCAATTTCTCGAGAGTACTCACACGCGCTCGCTCGCCTCGTATACAACGGCGAGAGAGCCGAGCGCGAGCTGGTTGCGCCAACAGAGAGCCGGGAGAGCGTAAGAAACGAGGGGGAGAAAAAAATTGCCGTGAAAAATCTTGATCGATCGGGTAGCGCCTCGAGTCCCCGTTTTGCGCCCAAATACGAGAGAGCGGAGAGACATCAGGAACTGATTCTAGAGGCTGATTTGGAAATAGCGCGCGCGCTTGGCGGATTTGGCAAGCTATTTGAATTTTTCCACTTTGGATTTTCCAATTTCGATTTGGCAAGAGCGCTTGTTTGTTTTGTGTTTTTTATTTGTCGATTCAAGGTAAATCGAGATGAGGGTGGGGCAGAGTTTGGGATTTTTTTTTAACACCTGAAGCTATATTGTACAATCGGGTTATATCACGTGCGGCATTCTCATGATTCGCGTTTATATTTAGGCTTTCCTGTAGTCTGAATGCAGTTGAAATTCCGTGGAAAAATAAAGAGAAAAGTATGATTGTGGCTCGTATTTTTTTTTAAAGCTGTTCTGCAGAACGAAAGTTATAAATATAAAAAATTCAAGAAATATCATTTACAATTACGTATTTGTAAGCATTCAACTAGTTAAAAATAAAAAGTTTTAAAAATCGTGTACCACTGCATATGAAACTAGTTTACGTGAACTTTGAATGAATCAAATTTATGTTGTAAGCATAAGTTTCTTTACTGGATATAGTAGGTAAATTTTGTAGGAATAAAAATGAAAATAAAAACAATGCCTTATAAAAATATATTGCAATAAATAAATTGACGAACTTAGACGAATGAAGCGCAAGTAAATTCGTGCTAAATTATTATAAGCATATAAAAATTCGAGTTCGGAGAACTCCTATAATTCCGCAAAAATATAAGACCAACATGAACGATATGACAAGTGGCTATTGAATTTTTGTTATTTTAATAATAGAATTCTCACGCCGTGGGTCTGGCCGACGTTAGTCTCGCCGTGCGCGAGTTCAGAACTCGTCACGCCACAGGAAGTAGTCGAAACCGCTAATAAATAAATAATCATGTCTGACGCATTTTTTGCAACACCAACTTACGGCTCCATTTTTTTTTCGCATGTGTACGGTTTCAAGATTAAAACCACTATAAATATTAATTATTTAAGTGGTAGTAGTGCGATGCGAAATGAAAAGGTAGAAACATGCAAGTAAGAACTTGTGTATATCTAACTACGGGATGTTTAACATTAGCCGCGCTAGCAACCTTGCTTGGCCTTGAACCTTTTCTGATATTTTTTTTAATTTCAAATTTTTATGTTTAAGCTCTGATTTTGGATAAAGTATTAATAAACTTATGCTTCCGGTTTTAATCTTATTTATAATTTGGACCACTTTTCCCTCCGTGTAACTAATCTTACACCCTATCTCTATTATTTGCTTCATACATTATCATCTATTTTCATAAAACAAAATAATAAACCAAACAGCCTCACCCCCAACCCTTAACTCCACCCTCACCAAAACAATCAACCCCCTCACCCAACCGCCAGACCAACCCACGGAACACCAAAAGTTTCCATTCCAGACGTAATCGGAACCAGAAATTCGCTACGCCGAACATCAATCCTCGATAATTACATCAAAGCTCGCGAATAAACGCGCCCGCTCACGTAAGGATTACAAGGAAAGATTACGCGATGGGCATATACATATAAGTAAGGTCAGCATTTCGGGCCTCGCGTCTCGTTCCTCTAACTTTCTCCTTCGCTTCTTCGTCTCTCTCTTCCTTGTCCCGGAGCTCGCGCGCCTGTCGCTCTCTACGACATACAAAACACGTATGCCGCAGGTACCGCATTACGTAACGGTATAACCACTCTCTCTTTCTGTAACTGACATCACCTCGTTACGTTCCCGACGTCTCTTGCTGTCGCGCGTACAAAAATTCCCGGCCGGCCGAGTTCTACATGGCGGAACCTTGAAATTTTCGCAGTCTCTCTCGCTTCCCGGTGGGAGGAGGAATAATGTGAGAGTGGTTCTAATTTTGGGATGGTTGGGTTCTAATGATAGATTGGAGGGGTTGTCGTGGGTGGGATGGGATGGTTTTGTTTGGGTGGGTGGTTGGGTTGGAGTGGAAGGATTTTGGTGTGACTTTTTGTTGATTCAGAGTGCTGTGTGAGACCTGGATTTTAATTCGTTTGATTGCTTGATTGTGTTTTGCTGTGCTTTAAATTGTAATTTATTTTTAGATTTTTATTTAAAATAAGTATGTAGATCTGGAAATGTTGAGAAAAATAACAGAAATACTAAAATTAAATTGATTATTAGATTTGCGTTAGTAGAAAGTTTATATTAATAGATTTAAATTGTGAAGCTTTTTATATTTATCGAAATCTTCACAATTTAAATCTATTATACATCAAATGAATTTTTCTTGTGTACTTCACAGTTTTAAAATATTCTAATTTAAAATATATAACATGCGATTTAGTACATTTTTCCAGATGTATAAATTGTGTGTCTGAGTATTTATATGATTACTTTACTTTGACCTACATTTGACGCATGCAATTGCTAAGTACACATATCCGGTCAAAATATAGATAATCGCTGTATTAGATGATTAAATTTTTCTCAAGAAAGTGAAATGACAAAATATACACAAATTTAGAATAATTTTCATGACATCAGATACGATTGAAAGCATTCTTTTTTTGCACACGTACAAAGTATGCTAATAAATTAGCGCACGTGACTTCGATTACTAAAAATTAGACACACAAAAATAGTTACATAATAATTTCTCAATTCCTAAAATTTATTGAAAGCACTTTCTTAACAGTTGAATAACTCGTTATTCCGAAATTGGGAATATATATATACCCTGGTCAATGACGCATGAATATCTATTGATTATCAGCCGGCGACGAATCATCTTTTCCCGTATTTTCATACTCCATTAGTTCGTTATCGTAAAAATATTAGTCCAGTTCTCAAATAATAAAATATAATCGAACGGCAGAGCTATTCAAAACCCGAGCGCGGCCGCACCGACGAACAAAGACCGTAAGGCAAACAGAAATATTCATTAACTTAACAAATATGCTACTCCGTTTTAAAAAAAGCAATAAGAAATACGCTTTAGCAGAAGACAAAAGCAGGCCTGAGAAATCAAGCCAGACCAATGAAATAACTCAAAGCCACAGAGAGCTCCGTCCTCCGACAAAGTATCAGCGGCAGCAGCAGCCGGACAAACAGCGCGCAGGTATATAAAGCCACGCAACCAGGAAAATAGTTTTCCTCCTCCATATTTTCCTAGCACTCTAGTGCGCGCAAATGACTTTATAAATTCTCGCGGCTCGCTCGCGGCTGGGTCGCTGTCCGTTTTATGGATTTGTCGGCCGAGGTCTAAGCTCTATACTCGCCTCGTGCGAGAGAGAGAGAGAGAGAGACGAGTCGCACTCTACGTGTCGCCGCGGCTGCATCTATACTTGTAGTACAGCTGCGCGAACGAATGAATGAGCGAACAAGCGAATAAGAGAGGCGAGAGAGCTAGAGAGAGAGAGAGAGAGAGCAAAAGGTGTCAAGGATGAAGAGCGCGTCAACGTAACGAGATTATGCATCGAGAGAGGCGGTGCGCGGCTGCATGTGTGCGCGACTATCGCTTAGCGTTTTTCCTTTATTCCCGGGGAAAAAACATCGGCGCGCACGCAGGTATATAACTTTCACGCGAAGGAGCGAAAAGTTTCCAAAGGAAAGTTCCGCGCCCGCGAATCTTGGACGGCGCGCGCGCGGCTAATCAATGAGCTACTTCCTCTCCGTTTCTCCTGCGCGCGAGCGAGCGGCGCCTGTCGCTCTCAATTTTCCATTCGACACAGTCGCGCTTTTCTCGCCGATCTTATATATATTGGCGTTGAGAAAAAAGGCAATGGCGATCGAAGAGCTTTAGTCGGGCGCGCGTCTCGCTGTCCGACGATAGAGCGCGGCAAGTAGGTGGCGCGTTGACTAGCCCCTAATCGACGAGTCGCGCGCGCTCGCGCTTTACTATGTAGGTCAGGGCTGTTGCATTCAGCGAGCGCGATGCTCTTCCTCTACTATATACACACGCGCCTCTGGCTCTCTGTGTGTGTATGTATATACGCGGGCATATACATAGACGAGCGGCGCACGGCTATCAGTTTGCACTGCAGTCGAGCGCGCAAGGGTCACAGCACAGCAAGTGTCTATATACCTGCTCGCAGCGCGCCGATCAATGACTGACACTTTTCCTCTCTCTCTCCTCGCGCGCGCACCACTTTCGCACTGCGAGAGATGCGTTTTCGCGCGCTCACCTTGTTTGTATATATCCTCTCGCTTCTTTCTTTTTTTTCGTTAATCTGACCTGCTTTCACGGAGGGTGCCGATGCGTTATATAGAGCTCGGAAGATCGGCCGAATAATCGATCCCCTCGATACACACACACACACAGCAGGGAGAGTATCTGGCTCGCGGGCTGGCCCTGACACGGCTGCTGACATTCGAGAGTGCAAAGCCTCTTTAGTTTTATAACTAGGCGATGGATTGTTGCCACCAGAGCGGCGGCCCCCCCTCGTCAAGCGGCTCGACACTTGCTCGGCTGTGATATCTGAGGTCGGCGAGATGCGGATGATAAGCGGAGGAGCTTTAATTGGCTCGGGATTTGATGTTTTCTAATAATAAGAATTGTAAACAGAGGCGGCCCGAGGCGAGCGGGTTATTTTTGAGCTTAAGCGCTCGGTTTGGCAATCGGCGAGTAGTGAGCGGTGGGGTGGGGCTTTTTGGTTTGAGTTTCCGGAATGCGGGAGGAAGGATGCGAAAATTTAACGCTGATTCGTTGCGAATGAAGCGCTGTTTCTCGGCAGTTTGGTTAAGGCATTTTTCATAGCGATAAAACATAAAATATGATTACCATTAGTTTCGTCAACATCAACGAACAATATCGGCAATTAAAGAACGGAAAAAGCCTTTTTGACCTCCACTCGAGAATTCCAGTCTTATTACTCCCAGCAAGCCAGCCAAAGCTCGCAAGCAGCCACGAGCCGCAAAAAGCTCGAAGGCACACCGAGGGAGAGACGAGAATAATAGCCTAGGCAAAAAAAAAATGCGGCACGCACAAAGAAGGAGTAGCTCGCGCGCTCGAGAATTAGAATAGCAAAGAGAAGTAAAAATGGAGAGAAAGTGAAAAGCCGGTAACGGTAGCAGCGCTAAACGCCCGGGAAAATGAAAAATGAGAAAGAGAGAAACAGAGGAAACGTGCCCCCGGCGCGCGAGTACACTTTCTCTTTGGACTTTCGGGACTTTTGGGAACGGCGAAGATAACGACGGGCACCTCGATGCTTCTATATACGCACAGCTACTATGCTCAGAGTGCGCGCGCGGGGGCGTCTTTTCGGAAGCTGTAGGCAGAGGACCACCCGCTGCTCGGGATCGTCGGCGCTTTAAAGAGTTTTGAAAACTTTTTTTCCCGACCTCTACTCCCTTTCATAGTTCGTTTCAGGTTGACTGGAGTACCTGTTGTGTAGGCCGAGTTATACGAGAGCTAGAGGAGAAGGTTCTAGGTCACAAGTGCAGTAGGAACGCGAAAACTGGGTAACCCCTCTCCCCGTGTGTGTTCGCTTTTCGTTTCGATCCACGGCGAATTTCGCAAGGGGCGACGCGCCTACGTTTCGTTACACGCGAGAAAATCGCGACTGGGAAGCGAAATGAGCCTCGGCAGCGCATTATTTTAGCGGTATGTGTGCCTCTCATTGTTGCCTGAATGAATGTACGTGCGTGCAAACGTGTACGTATATATATAAGCGAGTGCGCGAGGTGACTTTCTCTCTCACTCTCGCTCTCGTTTGCTGCAGAGGCTCTTTCTCTTTTTTTCCTCTCTCGCTCTCTGCCCCGGCGCTCGGTATCCTACAAACGATACCCGCCGACAACACACTTGCTTCGACCTTCGCGAAATGGCTTGCGTAATATTTTTATCGGCCGAAATTACGTATACGCCAGCGTGTAGCTGCATACACACACTCGCGCGCGCGCTACTCTTGTGAATCGCACGTACACTCTTTTACTCTCTCTCTTTCTCCCTCTTTCTTATATACCCTCCCTCTCTCTTCTTTTTAACTTGCGGAGTGTACGTGTGCGTATGACATACATACATGCACGCGCGAAATTCGGCTAAAGTGTACGGAGTGTATAACGGCTCGTGCGCCGGGGTTGTTACACACTTGGCGTTTCCTCCATCTCGAGTTTGGTCTGCGAAAGAGAGAGAGAGAGAGAGAGGTGATAAACATCGCCGAGAGGCTACTATGAATTTCTTTAAATATAGTCTCGTCAAATCTTGTGCCGATAAATCTTGAACTTATCTTATCGTTGGGAGTTTACGGTAAATTCTAGTCTTTTGTCCGATTTACCGGTGAGAGGCGAAAATCGACGCGTTAATGTGATAATCTGGCGGGACGTTTCTGCTTGTTGGGTTGGTTTGGATGGTTTGCGTGGGGTTTGAGTAATTGGGGGGAGGGTTTTTTAAATTGATAGGTAGATAGGGATCGGATGAAGTTTCAATGAATCTGTAGGGTCTCTTGCACAAATATGGAGTGAGATTATTAAAATAAAGAAATGTCGGTGATAAGCGGGTTTATTCTTGTGTACGTATTATGTACTTGTGAAAACACACGAGTGCTGAGATATAATTAATTAAACAATGTTGAAGTTGAGAATATTCCTATGAGAATTTGAAGAATTCGATTTTCCGAGAACGAGATATTTTTTTAATTTACATAACCTACTTTGGAGCACCAATTTGGTTTAAAGCTGTTAATTAAAAATAGTTTCGTTTAACCTCGAAATGGTTGCTTATCTACCAGGAAATGCTTCTTAAAACTAATAATAGTTATGAATTCTACAGTTTTAATTTATATACAGACATTTAAGTTGATCAATATTTTTTATTTAGACAACTGTCTACGTTTATGAAAACTTTATACCAAATTCCTAATCAATAATCCTTTATAAACACCTATTACTTATTTATTTAACATAAGTCAGACTGATTATCCATGATTATTGACGAAGTCGCAAAAAGGCGTCTGTAGCAATGGATTATTCAAGATCGCTATATCCCACAATAACCCAATCAAAACATCGATCTTTAAATTTCACCGGCAATACACCCTACCCACCAAACTTCACCTCTCCACCTTCCCAAAATACACAGGGTATCTCTCATCAAACAAAAAGAAAACACCCTCTTCCCAACCCTCTCCCTCCCCCAAACCAAGCCCACCCCCCGGTATCAACAAATTTCGCATTTCCCACACTATGCATCGCGGATGTTTACTCAAACACAAAAGCGAAGTCCGCCTCTATCACCCGTACATATCGTCCAAATAGATGTTTTGACGTTTAAAGAACTCGCTCTCCCCAATCAAGCGGGCCGCCCGCTGCCGGCTTGATAAACCTATATATATCTGCTTACCAGTCAGTCAAAAAATTGGGAGGTGCTCGATTTACGTAACAACGTGGCACATCACTCTCACTCTCTCGCCCCCCCCCCCCGAAACTAAATCAGCGAGAGAGCTATACAGCATAATGACTGATAAGCGAGCCGCTCGCGTATGTGTACATATACGTGTGTATAGTGGCCAAAATCGCTCCGCCGTGGGCAAGATTACATCTGCGCCGAGTGCAGGCGTACCCGAACCTATATCATAAAAGCCTGCAGCCAAAGGTGCGATACAAAAAAACAAGCGCGAAAAATAAGAGCGAGACTCACGATAACGTCTGATGAGGTTCTTCTTGTAGGGCTTGGTGCCGGGCGGCCTGAGCCTGCTGTCCTTGTGCTCGCCGCCGCAGTTGCTCGAGTCGTCCGAGTCCTCGGAGCAGCAGCTCCTCTCGTCACGCTCCTCGCACGAGGACAGACTAGCCGTCGTCGTGCTGACCAGCGCCCTGAGCCTCGAGGCGGCGCGCTCCAGCTCGTCCGGCCTGGCGGCCGCCGGCTCGTCGCAGCAGGCCTGCTCCTGCAGCTCGGCGGGCTCGCTGCTCGCGTTGCTCGACTGGTCCTCGTCCAGCTCCTGCTTGCCGGCCAGCCGCGACAGCTCGGCGAAGTCGCCCACGCGGACGCTCAGGTCCAGCGGCTGCTCCTCCAGCATCTTGGGTATCGGCGTGCTTGGTGGGGGTGGGGTGCGTTAACGGCTCTGCTGTTGTTTTTCCCTACTTGCGTTTGGTTTTAGGGCGCATCTGACATGACGCGCGCTCTCTCGCGTTCTGCACTTATGCGTCGGGCTAGATGTGGCGCTCACATTGCCGGCGTCAACAACAACTCGCGCCGCGCTGAGTATTATTTATCACTACCGGTCACTTGTACTTATTTATCTTTTTTACTACAGATTTTTCAGAACTCAATATCCGCACTGCACTGTGTGTTGTGTGTATGTTTACGTGTACGTGTAATCGTGTGTGTGATCAACATCCGCGACTCGCGCGTGTATACGGCCGACACGCCGGGGAGCTCTGGTAGCTCTCTCGTCAAGCTTAAGGGGGCTCGCCAGGGTGGCGCTGAAAGCTCCCTCCAGCTCCTCGGCAAGAGAGAGAGAAGATTCAAAGTTCGCGGCTGGACTTGGCTCTCGCTACTCGGCAGTCTGCCATGTCTCTCTCTCTCTCTCTCCCTCTCCCGCACGCTGCTTAGCTCTCTCCTCTCGCGCTCGCTGGGCTGACGGGGCGGCCGTGTACGGAAGGCCTACGGGCGACGCTCGCCGGTGGCACACTGACTGACTCGAAACCGGACTAGCCCGCTAGTCCAGGCGTATACGCGCGGCGCGCTACTCTCGCGCCTTCTCTCTCCCTCCAGACGGAGGAGCGCGCGCGCGCCGCTTAACTCTCTCTCTAGCTAGCGCGCAGCTCTCTTCTCCCTCTCTCTCTCTCTCTCGCTCTGCAGCACCGCAGCGAGCTCGCTGTTTTAGCCGGCCGAGCTTCTCTCTCTCTCTCTCTCTCTCTCTCTCTCTCTCTCTCGACTCGTGCAGCCGACGAAAGCAACAGTACACACGGATGGCAGTGCGGATGGCTGTGTTTGTTGGCTGAGATCGGCTGGCTTCGGCGGAGCTCGGGAGGCTTCGGCCGGAGACGGCGATGAGCGCGCTGCTTTAAAGAGACGCGCGCTGGCTTGGCGGTGCGAGCGGTGAGGTTCTTTGGCGGGTTGGGTTATGGTTGGGGTGGGTGAAAGGGTGGAGGGGTTGGAGAGGGTTGGGTTACAGTTGGTTTTTTGGGTAATTAAGGGATTTTCGTTGGGTTGGTTTGGTATTGGTGGAGTTTTTGAAGATTGGGGATTAATGATTAGGTTTGTAGTTGGGATAGAGGAAAACTGCGGGGAAAATTGAGACTGGAGTTTTTTTGCACTGTCATTTGCATAGTGATGAAACTCATTTGCTTATTGCAAATAGAGAATCTTAAGTGGATTAAACACCCGATCTTTCCTGCGATTCTTAAACATAACAGCGACTAGTATCAATACTTATGCATGTTTCTCTTGTACAATTAACGCTGTATATAGGATTAGCTCAACCAAATAATAATAAGGTAAAAAGAAATTGAAAATAGCTCGATTCGAAATTGAAGTTGTTCGATCAATCCAGTTTCTAAAGATAGGTTACTGGCGACTTGCTTCATTATTTCATTTCCGCTACTTTGGCCCGATTTTACAGAAACTTTCATTCATCTCGAAAGGACAAAAAACTTTAATGTCTACATGGAAATAGAATTTTGCCGATAGAAAGTTATCTGTGTATGCAGTATCGGTGCATTATTAGGAGAGGTTTCAATCGGTCTTCGAGAAACGTACCTTAAAGAAATTTTAGCGAGTTTTTCCAATAGTAAAAAGGAGGAATCTAATATCCGTATGCTCTGACTGATCGTAAAACAGTGTCTTACTTTAATAAAAAATATATTTCTTTTTTATTTTCAGAAAATATTTGCAATTGCATATTTAAGTAAAACGTAAATCAAAATGTATTGTTAAAAATCTAATTTAAATCTTGTTATTTATATTACTTCGTTTTTACACTTCATCAACATGGTCATGGTTAATAAGGAATGAAACCCCTTTTTTAAATCGATTTTAAAATTCAAAAATATAATGTGCTTATAAATTAAAACGTCTATTTCTAATATTTTAAAAGATTGTCAAGTTTCGATTGCTAACTAATTATTTTCAAGTGCAAAAACCATTATAAAATGTTATAATTGTATTATAGATTTATCACTGTTATCAACTAATTTCGGATATGCAACAAATTGCTCCAGATAAAAAAATGTATGCATCAATCGTGAATACACATGTTTATTGTATTAAACTTATGATAAATAAAAGTATATTCTACAATTAGTATGTACTTAACACATTAAAAAGAGCTGCTCTAAATGGTTTACTATTTATAAAGAAATTAATTTGCAAATATTTTTTACAGATTATCATTTATAAATATTAACAAAATAAAAGTTTATATCGACTATTCATAAATTCGGTGTGGCGCTTAACCATAAGAACAATTTCTCCATGTAACGCTACATTAAATTCGTAACTTAATACCTTAACCACCTTAAAATCGAGCTCTGAAATTTTTGCAAATATCAGTGCCGTTAGCTCACAGCGAAAAAACAAACAAAAATTGCAAAAAAAGTGAAATATTACGCTAACCTCCTTAAAAGTACAATAAAGGAAGAGTGCGCAGCCGAAGCATTAGCTGGCGATTTAGGCCGCGACTAACGCGCGCACTTTTCCTCAAAGCGTTTCTCTCCGTGGTTAGACGCTCGCTTTTCCTTTTCTCCTTTCATCTTCATTCGACAAAAACTGAACTAATAATAATAACACGCCATTAATTTCATTTGCAATACAGATTTTACTGGATTTCATATTATTTTACACACGTTTTATAAATAAATTTTTTTTATTTTTACGTATCTTTAATGTAAAACCCTTGTACATGTTTTAATGAAAAAATAAATAAATAAAAGTTTGATATTTTGAAACATTTTGTTTTAAAAAGTCACACGAAACTCTCTTTAGCAACATTACTAATAAACTAATGCAAATAATTGCAAAATTCCCAAAAGCGTACACGTGTTGGTTTGAAAGTTTCGCAACGCGGACAGTTATCGAAACTCAAGTAGAAATCAAGTCAGGATATCCTTACTTCCTGCAAGTCCCAGATCACGTATCCTTGTCAGGGCACGATAAAGCCTCTAACGCCTATCTAGTCAAAATGCAATCAGTCGAATATAACCATTACTTCAAGTTTAATAAAAATTCTGATTTTCACGCTTCTTAATTCACTTTCTGCTTAGTTAAGCAGAGTATATAGAACCTGGATGGATAGCCGTGAAATATCGTAAAAAAATGAGCGCTTGACGACTCGCATTAAAACAGGTATAAATGCTTTAAATTTCATATTTTCACAATATAAGCTCTGTGAATATAAACTCCTAAAATTAAGATTCTGGCGGATTGTATTGATTTGATGAGGGACCAGTTTAGTGAGTTAATTTACGAACCGGAACTTACAGACAATCTGCATGGGAGCTTTGCGAAACCTGTGAGGAATAGAAATTGAAATCGTGACAACTGCATGTTTCAGAAAAGGTACTTTATTTCAATGTACAATGTGGCCAATGATATCTTGCAGCAGTGG
>JAPYZA010003423.1:0-15162 GCA_030522685.1 Eupelmus azureus | reverse complement strand
AACGCGCGCTCGCCTATCTCCCTCTTCTCCTCTCCCAACCAAAAAAAAAGAGACAAGAGCCCAGCGGCGCATATAAAAATCGCGCTCTCCCGGCAAGGACACCGTCATAGGCGGCGGCAAAACGAAAAAAGCGAAAAATCGTAAGACGCTGGCATACACACTCGCATCACCGACACAAAGACAGCTCCTCCTCCTTCTCGGTGTTTACTTTGTGCCGGCCGCTCGGCACTAGCGAGCGTTTGACTACAAGCGAGAGAGGCTCTCTCGCAACTTGGACGAAAGAGAGGCGAGAGTCAGGTCACAGACAGGCAATCGAGTGTATACGCACACAGTTTTCCTGGGGCAGTCGCGCGCGCGCCAGTCGCGCAGCGTCGAATGGACACACATGTCGGACGGCAACGAAGGAGGTATACGAGTGCTCATTTCGGCTGATTAATGGAGTGGTTATTGTGATTTTTTGATGGAGAGATGGAGAGGCCTTGAACTTGTGGTTTCATTGTGCTTTGGTTATTTGTGTTAAGGTGGTTTTGTTCATGCGCGTGTGTTTTGATTTTATGCTTTTATTGAGTGATTTGTATTGAGCTGGGATGTGCTTGAGGAGACAGATAAATATATGGTGATTCGGATGATACTGGCTCGCGCGGTAAACATTACGCAGCCGTGGTTTATTAATAAACGCGGAGGATAAGTTTTAGTTGGGTAACGGGTGTGATGCTCACTTGTGTATTGTCATATTTGTAACTGTAAGTGTAGCGTTTTCATACAGGTTTAATATCGAAAACCGGTTGATACGAAAATAGGAGTGAATAATAATTTTTTTTCAAACTAAACATCATAAAAGAGAATAGTTTCAATTTTAATTTGAAATCAGTAATTGCATTTTTCAAACTTAATACCGAATTTTATTTATATAATAAACGCATTATTTATGTGTTTATTAGAGATGTTGAAATATTATTGGTATCGCTCAGAACATTAATGATATATAAATAATCATTATTTTTTGATAATTTATCTTGACTAACTGGAATTGAAATGCGTTTTATCGTGATATATTATTTCATAAAAATCATTTATTACTTATCGAAACAGATACTACATTAGAAAGTAGATATAATTAGGCATGATGAATTGAAGTAAGACTTTAAAATTACTATTTTACTCAATCCTTGCACCAAAACGGAAATTCAATGGTTTTCACGGTAACGGCTCAATGAGCCGAGTTTCAACATTCTGATGACATCAAACAATTTACTATTGTAACTTCATCAATCCATTTCAAGGTTGCTGAAACATCAAAAATCATTTTCAAATTAAAATTTTATAAAATTTAACTGGAAGTAATAATTTAAAATTATAATTCAAATAAAAGTGTAATAATTTATTTACATAAGGGATTAAACTGAAATTTCCTTAAAATAATTCTCGACATTATTATATAAACATTACTATAAAAAATATTTTATGAAATTCCGATTTCCTCAAGTCATTTACAATTCAACTTGTTTCAAATGGCAAAAATATGTACATATGGAAAATAATTTTTGTTTGACATTTATCGCTTTAAACGTCCTCTTACTCTATGATAGCATGACATTAAGATTGCATAAAATTACTAAAACTAAATGCGCTATCAGTCGTAAAGTCACACGCCTGATCTTCTTGAAGTATTTTTAGAATAAAAGTGTGCTTTGTCATGTTTTGAAACTTATTTTTGTTTTGTACTGATTACAATATTAGCTTCCGCATAAACATAACGCGAAAGTCTTCTATTCACTTAAAATGAACGCGTTACAACTGGAATAAACTTAAATCATGTACTATTAGCGGAAATTCAAATTCATGCTAAATGCTATTTGATAACTTTGTTTATCATCGTAAATTATAATGCCTTGATCTATTTTATGATAATCGAACATTTAGTGTTCATTTAACTTTGATGTTTAAAATGTACTTACATTTCAGCCGTAAGGAAAATTTTTCTATTACAATATATTTAAATATCATAAGGAACTGATCAAGTTTGAAGCGGCAATGAGTAATGATTACTTATGCATCCGTTGATATAAAAAAATTGCCAAAGTCCTTATGAATATATCAAGAAAAACAAGGTGTCTTGTCTTCCTACCTTATTATATAAATGTTATTGTTTTAAAATATGAAAATATTGGCATAAAAAGGAATTACTTTTAATTAAATTAATTATAAATGTGGATTAAAATTTCATTTATTGAACACTATGACAAATGTAAATTTATTCTATTTAAATTTTGTATAATTGTTTTTGAAGAGTTTAAAGTGAGTAAGTAACAAGTATACTTTAATCATAGCTTCTCACGTAAAAAGAATATTTGAATTTTACAACTAGTCACATGATAAACTTGTACAAATTTTTAAGCCACTAGACTTCCTCAAACTCACGATTCGTGACGTAGTTTTAGTACGACATCATCTTTCGAGTTTGATCGAAACAATAACGTCGCAATAAAAAAGCTTTTGCGTAAAATTGACTGCGCATGCGTGCACGAACACATGTAAAAATACTCACCCACGTCCAGTCGGCCACACATTTTCTCACGTACGTGGCTTTTATTTGCTTAAAAAAAGGCCATCGGTGGCGGTTACGACGGTGAAAGTCATTTGCATTTTTCGTAGAAAAAAAAATGAGCTCGGCGCAAAGTGCCCACATTAAAAATACATAATGAATGAATGAAAAGACTTTACGATCAAAAGAAGGATGACCCATATAGGGTTACGCCTGTATTATATAATTTTGTGGCCAACATAATGTGAAAGGACGTATAAAAGCACGCTTGTGTGTTGTAAGTAGTAAAGGACGCGTGTAGTAAGACGGTGCTTTTAAACCAAAATATGTTTTTTTTACATTTTGCTTCGGTTAAATAATTTTTCAATGTTATAATTGGAATAAAATAAACAGTATTTTCGATCAATTTTCAATTGAATTGAGAGTATTAAAGGAACAGCTTAATTTCTATTTGAAAGGGATTAATTAATGAATTTATGTTAACAAATCTGCCAGGCGCAACAAAACTTGAAGGAAATAATGATGTTAAACAGTACTATCAATGTGGCAGCTTTGAAGCCCTTTTGAATATTCGCAATGAATTTAAATACGAGCCAGCAGGTTCGAATAATTAAGTTACTCCAATTACTAGCGAATATTCGAAACATTCAAATACCATAAATATTCAAATATTTGAATTTTCCAAAATTGTAAATATTTACGTTTTGAACTTTTATATACGATGCAGAAAAACATAAAATGTGCAAAAACCTATTGCACTAATTAAATTTGTTCAGTTTCAAAGATAAGCACGAATTATTTTATTAATTTTTACTTTTATTAACAAACTAATTTAGGTAAAACAACAACTGATCATATATAGAGATGGTAATCCAATGTAATGCTCAGTTCAAAATCAAAAACTTCAAATTTTAACTCGTTTGAAAAATATTCAATTTTATTTTTAAACGTTTTATTATCATAAATACAGATTTTTTTAATTCCAAGCACAGAAATGTTAAAAGTGATTCAAATTCCTAAAATTAAGAAAAGAGTCATCTTCGTCTTTTCGATACATTACAATACAATATTTCGTAATTATTTTAGATCAAGTAACTCTTATAAAAAAGTTATAACAATTTTTAACCTAATTAGTAAACAATATCAGACTTAAAAATAAGTCAAAGTACCGCACAATGAACCGCAAGTTCAAGGTCTCAAAACCAACCAGAAAATCAATAACACTTACAAAATTATCCCACACCTCTTGAGCAACAAAAGCCCTCACTAATCAAACCCCCAAAAACTTCCGAACACTTTCAGCACGTGCAGAGGACCTGCTGATCGCCTCGTCCCCAGCCCCGGCAATCAGTCCATCAAACCCCAGCGATGTCCAGCCCCGCTGCAACTGCGCCGCCGAGCGGCTCGCTCCCTCGAGCTCCACCAGCATATCCAGCCATCCAGCCGGCTGGAGCAACGACGACGATCCGCCACCCTACGCCTCGCTGATGAACTCGCCCGGCGAGAACCACAGTGCCGCCTGGTCCTCCTATGTATTCCCGAACTCGTCGGCTTATGAAGATAGCGGAGGTCCAGGTGAGGGCCGATCGATCGCCAGACCGTTGGTTTCGATACCGCTGACGAGCTATGGAATTTTCAAAATCGAGCCGCCGAGGTACGCGTCGGCTACGATGATGCTGGGCACAGCAAACACACTGCAGAGGCAGCTGCCCGTCAGGATGATGATGGGGGAGCCCGGGCCGGCCGTAAAGTCGTCATCTGGCGCGGCAAGAAGTGAGTTAATTTGTTTCTTTCAATTTTTTATAATTTTTTTATTTTCTTTATCGGGATTTTGATGCATTATTTAGTCGGACGTGAATGGCGTGGAAATTAGCTTCGAGATTCTACATTCTATTTTTTTTTCTTAATATAGATGAACGAGTAAAACAGGTTTATGACTAAATTAATCATATATGATATAATAGCTGCTGCGAGGTAACTTTTGCTTTCATCAAACTTTTGATCGATCGATTTTTCTAATGTCGAAACGCATACTTAATTCTCGACCCTACAACTCGCCCATTTACATTATTATGTATTACCAAGCATCAATTTCAGCTATTATCTAATAACCCGCACCCGTTACGAAATTACAAAGCCATAATCCTTTATTAACGATTTATTTTTCTAGAATACGGTGCGATCCTAATAGCGGCTACGGTGATAATTTCCCTAATGGCCCTGTCACTGATGGTGCGCTTCGTCGTGGAGAAAAGCTTGTACAGAAAAACGTGAAGAGGTTCCAGCGCGTAGTCTGACACTTTGCTCTCTGCCTGTGATTTAAGTATATACGAAAGTATATACCCCCCTGTTGTGAATACCTTTAGTTTTTAAGGAAACCAGTACTTTAAGCGCCGAGTTTTTATTGTATATTTGTAGGAGACTCTGACGCACGCTAGCAAATGACGAGGTAAGATTTTGCTATTGCGCGCACATACAGTGTAAAATTTACAATATCGAGAAAAAGCTAATGTCGCGTGGAAAAAGCGAATCGCGTGATTGTTGGGATAAGAAAAACAGTTAATTAAACTCGACTTATCATTAAGTTAGATTTCAATTAAAAAACTGAAATTCATCGATGTAAAGCAGCTCCATCCTCGAGCTCTGTAAGTTTAAGACCGTTGCGCAATGCAATGTCGTGCCCCGTTATTTTTTACCGTGCGAGCGCGCTATAGAGATGTATAAAAGGCCGCGCGCGATTAGCGGCAATCGGCGATGCGTCAATAATTAATCAGTCTCACCGAGTGAGAGACACTCGATAATTTTTCGTACTTTTCAAACACTTAAGTAATATAAACGTTGCTCAATATTAAAACGATTGTCGCAATCGCCCGCCGCACCATATTCTTAAACGCAAACGCATCTAGGGCTCGCTAGTATGTATTAATCTAAGATCTCCGATACTTATTATTTTACATAGAAATTGTGCACAATGTATATTGTTACTACATAAAAACAATCCCGTTATTTATACACCAAATCTTGTCTTCCGTATACCCAAAATCCCCACGCCGCAGCTCGCATCGCTCGTGAAAAGGCTGAAATTAACAGACGAGCAATTAAGTACAATCGGGGCGAAACTTCCGAAATCATCCGAACGAAAGAAGGAGGAAAAAAGGAAGCGACGAGAGCCGGCCTGATCAAACTGCAGGCACACAATAGCCAGCGGCTCCTGGTATATACAGGAGCGCGCGCCTCCGGATGAAGTAATTTTGAAACTTAATTAGCGGACTCGTTTCGACATCGAATGTATATCCGCGCTCGCGCGTCGGTTAGTTGTCACCTCGAGTCAGCGAGATGAGAAGCTTATACTACCCCGTCCCCTGCTTTGCCCTTGTTCAGCCGCGGCAAAACTTTGTCCTCTCGACGCCGCTCCTCTCTGTCTCTGCTTTCTATCTATATATATACTTTTCCTTTCGCGCTCGCGCGTACAAGTTGAGCCGAACTTGCTCGGGATTTAAGAGAGTGAGAGGAGTGCGTAGATACTATAATTGTCCTGAGGATGGCTATGATTCGGCCGGCTCTTTTTGCCTTGGTTTTTGTGATTTTCAGAATGGATTGATTTTCGAGAGAAGGGGATTTTGTTTTTTAATTTTTATTTGTACCAATTAAATTTTAAAAATTGATGTACAAAAAGGATTGAGAGTTGAATTATGATGTTAAACGTGAACTTTATTATTAACGTTGTACCTTTTTATTGAAATAGAATATTTTAATAAATAAAATTATTAAATAAAAAACCATGCTTGTTAATTTGTTGTTGTTTATTCATGTGATTAATTATACACCATTTTAACATTATAATAAATAAATGCAATCAGCTATTCATCAGTTATATCCTCGTCCCCAATGATTTACAAGTAGTTTATAATTAAGTTTATTTCAATATTTAAACCGGCTTTTGACGCATGAACAATTTCCGACAGTAATAAATGATTAACGGTATCACAATTAAATTGAATTGAAAATTAAAAAAGCTTCAATCGATTCTACGCTTGAACAGAAAGAAAATTTTTTTCAAAAAATTAATAAACGTTTTATAAAGCTATAATGGGCCGTAAAAATCCAAAAAAATTACTAAAAACTTTTCAGGAATTATTACTAAAACATTTTGGTCATTATTCCAAAAAAAAAATTTCCGTGTGTTTTAATCCAGCCAAAATTTTCCACTCGCAGCCAGCCACTAAATTCCCAAGCCAAAAAGCCAGCAACGATCTCAAGCCGAATTACAAAGTCCCGAGACTCTCCATCCTCCTCAGCCGAAAGCTGTTACACGCCTCATCGATCTTCCCTCCGTCTATTTACCAAACTCATCTCCCCTGGCCAAAGCTTCCCTGACTTGTCCGAAAATCGCGCCTCGCTGCAATTATTCCTCTTGGCGGCCGCGCGCCTCTCCTTTTTCCCGGCAATCCGAACAAGCAGCGCCGGGATTCGTCACACACCGGGGAAATTACTAGGCTCGTCGGCTTTTGTATCCGGCTGGTTAAGAGATAACTAATAGGGTCCACGGAGCATGTCCGCTCGCGTACCCGACGACTCTAATTCGTAACTCGATCCTAGGCGCGGCCCAAAGCGCGAGAGTGTGTGTGTATAGTCTCGTTTTACTTCCGCCTCGAGAGCTACTGTGCGGCTCTGGGTAAGTTTGAGGTGTTGGTCGAATGGAGCTTGGAGGGAAAGTGATTGTAATGGTGGTGCGTGGATGGTAGTCGAAAGATTGGTTAGTTTTGGTAAATTTTTGCTGATGATGGGCACATTTTTTTTCATGTTTATCTTTTTTAATGATTAATAAAAATAGACATCTATTAATGGATTTGGGTTCTTGTATTATATTTAGTGGTGACCAGGAACTTGTTTCTTTTCTTATTTAATTGAAATTTTTGCTATTCCAGGCAAAATAATGATCTCCCTTAAACCTTTTATACATCAAAGTTTTTTCATATAAACAAGAGAAAATTTGTCATTTTTTCTTAGAACATACTTGTTATATGCTGACTTAATGTACAGTTAATGTATGCTAATTTATGGTTGGAATCACTTTCGATTTTGCATCACCCAAATGTAAGAAATCATATTTTTCCTCGTACACATATTATTTTTAGAATCGAGCGTTAAAAATAAAACTTTCAAAATGTCAAGTTTTAGATTTTTAAACAATAGATTATTAAAAATTAATTAGACTCAATAATAATAATATTTGATTATAAACTTTTTTTAATGAATTTTCGAAATTATGAAATGCGATAATGTACATATAATACATGAACTTCAAGTAAATAGTAAAAATCAGCAAGAGATATTATCTGAACGTCAAAACTATACTGATAAATCGAGAATAAAATTCTACTTGTACCTATGAATTCTAATTAATTTATGTCAACAATAACCCTTGCTTATTACAGGCTCGATTAAATCAGTTTTAGTGAAAATAACACAATTTCATACGTGCTCTAATTGATATTTCACAAAATTAATTGATCTTCGTTATAATGAACTATATAATATCAAATAAAATAAATAAATCAATATATCTATTATTAAGAAATTAATTACACTGTACAGCAATATATTGAAATCGATTAAAAATAATCCGAAACCATTATGTCAAAGTAACTGATTATTGTTATCGCTAGATTCTAATTAGCACATACAGTTATAATATTAAATCATAAAGTGCTGTTTTCAAGTAAATTCTTATATCAAGAAAAAAGCAAAAAGTTAGATCACGCAAAACTTAATTTTATCTGAACAATGATCTCATAAAAGCAGCAAAATGACTTTGCTCGAACATTCCCCTGCATTTTCCGCACGCATACTTAATCACTTTCCTCAACGAGCTTTTTTGCGCGCTGATGCAAATGTCCGGCGCGACAAAATACATATAATTCCGTCGTTATTACTTTATTCGCTATCATTATAAATTCAGACGAGCGCGCAAAAAAAAATCATATCTTTGCGTTGCTTTTCGCGCAAGACATAGACACGCTCGTCCTTCGCTCGCGCTTCCTAGCTACGTGACAGAAGCGTTATAGAGGAGGTAATAACGGCTTCCTTATTTTCTAGCGATTTTCGGTTGTTTTCGAGCTCACGGGTGTTTGGATAGGATCGTGAGGTGCTCCGTTAGGTGATTGTATACCGGAAGAAATAAGTTGTTGGGACTGTCATGGACTTTGTAATAGCAAATTTTTGGTACTTTATATGCTCGATTCGAAGTGAAAAAGATTTGCGGAAGTTTCTTTGTTTGAATTTTTGTTAAGATTCATTACAAAATATATATTTTTCAAATAGAGTATTTAAAATAAAATGTTATAAATATTTATAATTTTAAGTAAAATGTAGTTTTTGAAAGACCAATGACAATGTTTACGAGATTCGCTCTTTCACTTGTCATGCGAGCAATAATATTTTTGTACTTAAGCATTGCTTTAGAAAAAGTTATATTTTTATTTTCTAATGAAGCTGTTAAGAATAGGCTTTTTATAAAATTTCACATTGTTTGAGTATTATACGTATGCAATTACAGAATTTCCTTTCAAAAATGAAAACAAATACCTGACAAAAACTATATTGATTTAAAAATAAAAGAAGACTTAAGGCGAAAAAGTATGCAAATTTAAATAAAATGATTTGCATAGAAATAGCTACAACCAAGATTTTTAACTATATCCACGAGTATTATGAATTCACACCTAATTTGGAGACTTTTATCACGATCTTCATTCTCACATCGCACAATATACCTTTTGCACAAAAGACACGATATTGTTCCCTGCTTCAGTCCGCAAAAGTTTCTTAAAATTATATGTCATGATCCTTGAGGTGAATAGCCTCGGTGCGAAAATGGAAATTAAAAATTGCCAGAGCAGTGACGAGATAATAAAAGAGATCTTTTATTAAAATAATGTATCCTACTTTGCTTTAATATTCATAGCTCGTAAGAATTTAAAGCGAAAAAGAACTCGACCGTGACTATAAATTTCAACTTGAGAAACTTTGAATCCTACAAATAATTTAAAACACAAAAAGCTATAATGAGGAAGTATAACTAAACTATGGACACTCGCACGAACCGCTCAACATAACGACGTTACTAAAGTATCGAGCATGACTATTGAGTTTTATTGCGAAATGGTAAGATTAAAGACCGATTAAACATTCAGCACTCATCCTCCAATAAAAAATCGAATCACCGTCCGTCGCCAAAGCCATCAAAGCATCTTAAACAAAAGAAAAACTCAATCCAAATGGGCAGCCTATTGAAAAGTCCGTCCGGCAAGACGTAATCGGTACCGTTCCATCATCAAAACTCTGACACGCGCGCATTCGTCGAACTCTCTCGCAACTGGCGTTCGTCAAAAATCCAGCGAAAGTGCGCCGAGAGCCGGTCGTCCTTGAGTCAAATGAACCGTCCGCGCGGCTGCTCGAGCGCGTCTTCATTGTTTTTTTTGCATCGTATATACGAGAAAGAGCGAGAGAGAATCGATATTGGAAGGGGGAGGAGGATGCTTTGAATATTTCGAAATACTTTGAATATCCGTACGTGTCGGCGCTGACAACGACGGCTCGCGCCAGGGAATTCCATCGAGCCCGGCGCGCACTATCGCAACTATACGCACTCGGTACTCGCTCGCGCTTATAGCGACGTACGTGAGCTGAATAACTGCTGAGCCTGCTGCTGCTGCTGCGCTGTCTTTCTTTGGTCTTCGAGTTGGAGCTAAGCAGGCGCTGCTCTGTGCGTGCATTCTTTCTGGACGCTGCAGGAAGAGAGGAGAGCAAGCGTTGAGGAGGGACGCTGGATATGTGCTTCGCTGCTCTTTTTTTGCCGCTCAGAGCGGTAGGTTCTAGAAGGAGGCTGCGTCGCTCTTTCGTTTTGTTCTTTGTCGTTTTGTCGCTGGAGTTGGGAGCGTGAGATAAGCAGGCAGCGTTTGTATTTGAAGAAGAAAGTTCTTGCGAATGCGAACGTGATTGTCTAAGAAGATAATTTTTGTTATTTTGTCAAATGTTGGGTTTTTAGTGAGTCGGTTGCCTTGACGTGAGGTTTATAAAATATAAAAGCTTTAAAAGACGATGAAATGATTATATTGTTATCTGCAGGTGGTCGTTCTGTACATACTGAAATTTTCTCGTTTTTCATGAATAATTTCATCTAATTTCAGACAAGAAACACGATGTATTACACATGTGAAGGAAGGCAGAAAAGGAAGCATTCGTGAATATATGGATATTGATATATATTTGTTAAGCTCTTCGTGTCCACATTTTCATAATGCTATGTGCTGTACGTGGTAATAAAAACCGTTTTCGCGATTCATTCGGATTTTCATGCCAATGTCATTTCTTTGTCATTGTAATTGAATTCAAATTAAAATGCAAATAATTTATTTAAAAATCCACGGACGACGTGCTCAATATTAATGATACACAAGAGAGATCATTTTACATAACTGTCATTGTATGAGTCTTAGCTGTCAACTTAACGATATCAAATTTATATAATCACTCATATTTACCTGTTCGGAATTGTCAATACGTTTTACGAATAACAATTTCTTCTCTCGATAAAAAAACTAAAAATCGTATTCGAAATCGTCCACGTTACAAGATCGCCGAACCCGTCAACGAAGCATTAACAAGACCCTTAAAACCTCCAATCACCTGCAGCGTTTCACACATCCACTCCATTCTACTCGAATTTGATAATCTCGAGTACCTCACCACTACCCTCCCCCATCAAAAAAACCGTGAAAAAAAAAATTGAAAACCCTCTCTCATCGAAAGGGTCGCCGCGCCCTTCCTCCTATAACTACTATTTTTATTATTTCAACGAGCGCTCCGTCAGAGCCAGCGCTTCAGCGGACGTGAATGCCGCGCGGTGCTTACATTCAAAGTGACGACTACGCGATATATCACAATCGTTCTAGGCGCGTGTGCCATTGCCACGAATACACTGTAACCGTATATTCGCTCCGCGCGGTAAATCATTGCAGCGTAGATGCGCGCTGACGAGCGAGTTCAAAGTTTTTTATTTGAGCGACGGGGCGTGTTTTTTTCGTTTTTGCATTTTTGACGTTTGTTGGCTTTTTCGAAAGCCAGATACTGTTCGCGGTACCGTGTGGAAGGATTCATTCCGACGAATTTGGATTTTCTGGGTCGCGGCCGGGTGCTTTCGATCGACTATTCTGATTAAATTTAACACAAAACTTTCATTTCCACTCGCCAAAACAGACGCTCGTCATTGCATCGCTACCCCAATCAATTCAAAAATACCCTAACCACAAAATTCGTCGACTAAAACCAGCGAGCTGCAGCGAATCGATCCATACCACCCAGTCCACTCCACTCCTCAAAATCTCCTGCGTCCAGGAATCCAACACTGCGTATCTCGACAGCGAGCCCGACAATCGTCAAAGAGCCCCCAGCCCCCGCGCTGCAGCCGCGTCAAACGTTTCACGCACAGAGCTTGCGCGAAAGCTCGAGGATAGAGGGCCCCGAATCCGGAAGCTCCAGCGGATGCTTCCGGGAGGCGGAGGCCAAGAAAATAGTCGGCGCTGCCACGACGTCGAGACGACGATTGGCCTTGGCGTTTTGGCCTTTCTCTCCAGCCGCGGTATCCCAGCGCGCTCTCCTCTCCCTGGCCGGATACCGATGTTATCGCGGCAATTGGATACGACGCAGGCTGGCTCCCTTCTGCTTTCTCTGCCCGACCGCGATAAGCTTTGCAGCTAGAGACGGGGGGGGGTGAGCCCTTAATGGTTTCCCTTGCGATTACCGGTGCCTCAAGTCGAGGGATGCCGCAGCCGCGTCGTGGGTGTATAGGTATGTATATAGGTAGTGCTTTAAGATTCGGGCCGCTCGCTGCGTGTATAAATAAATTCGAGGCCCTGATTTCCTTTTAGATAGAGCGCTTTGGGGAATTTTAATGTCGGCTTGTGTTCGCGCTGCGCGGACGAATTTTTTCCGGCTTTTCTCGGATAGCGCGTGGAATAAAGTGAACGCTTCTTCGGGAAGAAAGAAGCTATTTTAGCAGCGGAGCCTGTTTAACCAAATCGTCCTTTTTATTTGCGTTTAAAAACATCAGGATTTAGTGAAAATTCGAAGCCATAAATAAAGCAGTCTCTCTGTCCTCTCAGCCATCCGGCTAGCAAAAGTAAAAATCAGCTCCTTATTCCCAGAGCAGCATCACTCGGCCGTTTCTTTACCAAAGCCAGCTCTCCTTCGAACGAATAAGGAAAGAGATACGAAGACGAAAGCTTGCCCGTGTAGATGCACTCGCGCTTAGAGAGTCCCGCTGCTCAACGTCTAGTCTCGCGAGTAATTTCAATCAAGCTCGTTACCGGAACTTTCCTACTGCCGCCCGCGCAAGAGGGAGACGTGTACGTAAAGCGCACACGGCTACGCTGCGCGTCCCCCCGAAACTACCTTCAATCGAATCACTTATCGTGCGTGCGTCTCTCTATCGCACTGCTAGCTCGCTGCGCGAGGAGAGGAAGTTGGAGCTCTGCTGCTGCTGCTAGCTGGGATACTGTGCGCTGTGATTCGGTTTACGTTGAAGCGGGTATACGGACTGGAGAGGAGGCCTGTTGGGAAAAATGTTGGGGTGCTGGAATTTGAGAGAGTGAGGGGAGAAGAGGGGAATTTGAATAATGGATGGGATTTTAATGTTTTTGAAATTTTTTGGGTGAGATTTGGTTTTTGTGATTGTTTGTTGTCGATTTTGCATCTGGGGACATCCAGTAGAAACTTAATATAAAGATATAATTTTTTTTTTTCAAAAATATACAAATAGTACAACCAGCGACAGTCACTTCCAAATTAATTTTATCAATTCCTTTAATAAAACTTTATGGTACTTACCAATCGCACCAGCTGAAATCGTGCACTAGAATTCACAGTCACCTTCATAATGAAACTTTTATATGAAAATCGGTGGCAGCGGCAGCTTTGGTAAACGGTCTCGTGCCTAGATGCATAATTCAATGGAGCTTTTCACCTAAAGATCGGCAGATCGAAAAGCCAAGCTGCGTGTTATACGAAGGAGCGACAAAACCTTGGACTAACGCGGAAAAGCACTTTTCTCGACCCTCTTGAAGATCGCCCAGTGCGTGATATAGCCTTGATCTACTGATCTGAGCTGCTGCGTTCTTGGAGTTTCTTAATTCCTTGGTTTTTTCTTTTCTCATATTGCGCAGCACCAATTCTGATATGTAAGAAGAATTGAGAAGAGTGAGAATGGAATTAGATTAAATTGCGATTGCAGGTATAAGTTAGTCACTGATGATACTATAAAAAGTGTGAAGAAACATGCTCTAAGTAGTGGTAGATTTTATTTTTAATTTATTTGGCCTAGCCAAGATACAATGCAATGCAATTTAAAAATCAAACAGTAGGCAGCAGTAATTATTTCATGAATTATTACAAACTAAGAAAAAACTAAAATATAATAACCAATTTGTACCAAGACGTAAATTCAATAAATTCATGGCTAACCTCAACCAGGCTATTTCTATTGAATCTCAAACGGAGAATGAAATATACTTAACTTAAAAGCGAGGGCCATTCCAGTTAAGACTACTCCTAGTTGAAATTTCGATTATCGAATTGCTAAATGGTGTCGCAGCGGTTCTACTCGACCAGTGGTTACTCTGGTGTCTTCCAACAGATCAAAGCCCTGATGCAACTATTCAAATCGTTTACTCTAATGGTTGGCACGCTGACATAGAAAATGTCTTCACCTTAGTTCGGAGGTGTACAAGTGGCGTATAAACTTCTCAAGCGCAGCTGACAAACAAGTGGTTAATTCTGTATTAAACAATTGCTATAGCGTCAATAATAAAAGACTTTATATCATTGCTCTCTAAAAAAAGGAAATTTCCTGTAAATATAAATATTATATTTCTTTGAAAAATATTGAATCGTTTTTAAAGAAAGTAACAGCCAATGAAGTGATAGTATTTTTCCATCATTGGATTGAAAAAATAGTTAACTTTCTTATAAAAAAAGCTAAAAGAATTTTTAAATCCTTCTCTCGTACTTAATGTAGACGCAAATAATGTTGAACGCAGTCGCGCTCGTAAAATTCAACAAGAAAACGAGAGGTTCGGGCGTGCGTCATTAGGAAAAGGCAGATTAGCCGCGGAGCTTTTTCTCTCAACGAGTCCCGAGCTTTTTCGGATTTTAAGCGCCCGAGCTCGGGGGTTATATATATATATATATATATATACGTATATCTATATAACAGTGGGAGTATCTTTTTGTCGCATTATTCGCAGTTGCGAGTGCTCGAGCGCCCGGAGTAATCCAGTTAGCGCGGCCGGATGCGTCGCGAAGCCGTTGCTGTTTTAAAGCGTGTTCGCGCGCTTTAAAAATGAGCGCCACGCTCACTTGTACTAGGCGATGTATTTAGTTTTAGGACAGCGGAAGGATGCTTACTCGCTCGGTATTTATAAAATAATACTCGGCTGAAGATTGCTCAAGTAAAATGCATTTTATTTTAATATTCATTTTGTTTTATCAACGGAAATAATACCCGTATCATGAAAAATAATGATGTAACAATTGTAATCTTATAATTATAAAAATAA
>JAPYZA010003422.1:0-15168 GCA_030522685.1 Eupelmus azureus | reverse complement strand
TATATATTTAATATTTAAAACATACAATATACATATAGGAACAATAAATTAATCTTGAGGAAGCTACGTGCCAATGAATTGGCAGCGGTTTTTATTTAATCATTGCATTTAAGATGTGATTTCATTTCTAATGTTATATTGTTATTATTCCAAAATTTATAAGTTTTTTTAACAAAAATTTATAAAAACGTTGTTTTTAAAAGATTAGAATTTATTTTATATATTTGGCAATGCCTTTTGTGTTTATGTGAGTATACCTAAACAATTCGAAAGTACATAAAATCCTCAGAGCCGATAATATTTAACGTCTACAAATTAATTTAATTTTTTATACTCAGTGCATCTTTGATAGTCAATTTATAAAACTTTAGTTATCTCAAAGTTAACTTAGGAACATCAAATTTGAATTTTCTGATTTTCGGCATATTTACTTCCTGTTAATTTAAATTTTGAAAAATTATCTTCGTATTTTTTACCTACGCCCTTGTTTTATAAATAGTAATAATTAAAATTACAGAATACTATATATAAATGGATATTATTCACTACTTATGCGTAGAAATTTATTTTACAATACAAATATAGTCCGCAAAAAAATGCATATAATATTTAAAACGTATAAAAGCATTTATATCATTGTAATTTAAATGCAAAATGAAATAAGTTAAAGCTAACGGAACAGAGAAAGATTAGCTGTGCCATCTACTGGGCACGAATAAGCTATGAAAAGATGGGATCTGTCGAAGAGAAAATATCGATCGCCAATATACCGTCCCTGAGAAGATAATGCTTCGGCAGTAGATAAGTCAGGATTCATAGGCACATTTATTGGTAAATTATCAATCATTGATTCAATAGATATTTTTTATTTTACTTTTCTTAGGAGTATGAATTTAAACTTTTACTGTGCAAATTTTATTTTATTAATTTTATTTAATAAATTTTATTTTATATATTTCCTTTTAAAAATCGTGAAAAAAGATCTAAATTATATTATACAAGTATAGAATATTTTAATTTATTTTATTGACTTTATCATATTACATAAAAATTTATTGAAACATTTAAATATTAGTAAACAAGAATGCAACAATAATGAAGACGTGTCATTTTTACGCTACCTATCGTGAATTATTCTGCCATTTTACCTTTCCACCTTGACTTAGAATTAAGGTGCCAGTATAATTTGCCACATCTAAAACAAATATTTGATTCGGTGACGTGCTTAAATTTTATCGTTTTATTAAATTCTCTCATCTGATACCTTGCCCGTACCTATATAATGAGGAAATTAGATTGATTAAAGTGTTGGCGCCATGCACTTATACCAGTAGTCAATGTACATTTTGATATTATAATGTGTAATAATAATAACATTTATTTAAGATTTATTTAATGTTTGGGTGAATAATGTTATTAAGATTAAGTTAATTTATTTGAAACAAAGCTTATTAAATAATTCATAATTTTCCATAATGACATCAGCACTCAAATCTTGTTGTAAGTAAAAGAATTCTTTATTTTAATAATACACTTTTCTTTAAGAATTTTATTTTTTAGTAGTGCCATCCAATATCAGGAGAGCTCTGCGAATGTCGTGAAGAATAATCTTTTTCATTTAATTACTTAAAATAGTAGAAAATTATAAGCTAATTTTGAATTGAAATAAGAGACAAATAATAATTAACAAATTCTGTATTATAAATATTATTTTTTTCTATATAAATAAAAAACTTTTAATCAAAATAAGGTTAAAATTAATAAATATTTATTTTTCGTTATTTTAAAATTTTAAACTACTTGTATATCATTTCAATTCCAGCGTGCCATTAATCAATTTGATCTTAGATTCAATAACATCTAGTTACTGGAAGCTTAGAATCAAAGTATCAAAGACTTAATATATAGTAAAGTAATTCTTATAAAATTTATAGTACAATCACAAGTGTATTAAGTACTAATATTTGAACAATGGATGTAAGCCTGATATAATTTTTGAATTTCCACTTAAAATAAAAAATTGATAAGATAAACCGAGGATTAATAAGTTCATTATATCAAATAATATGTCGTTTGTAAAATATAATCAAAAAAAATTTTTCAACAAAATTTGAAAATAATAAATACTTGCAAAATTTTGACTTTTTTCGAGTAGCGGGAGGTAAAATCCATTACCTCCCGCCGCAGTATGAGGTAAAACCCATTACCTCCCGCTGCATAGAAATATTCAACTTTCCATTCAATTCTGATGCACGAAAAAGGGCTTTTTTTATGCGCGTGTTGAAAAATACATTTATTTATATAGAACACTCTTTCTAAATCTATGTCAATCTAAATTTGTAATTTTGTCTGAATTATTTTATTCTCTAGATATATGAAAATATAAAAGTATTACAAATGATTTTCTAATTTTCTGATTATCTGAAGGGCGAATCTAATCGCATCTAATCTTGAGATTACATCTTTTTCAGTCTCCTTTATCGAAATCAAAGCTAGAGTGCTAGTTCGTCTTTATTGTTCTAATAGTTTTGTGTAACAAAATTAAATTGCGAGTCGGGCGGTACGTATTTTACTTCTAGAAATCAGGTTTTCAGTCTAATAATAATGTAAACAATTCTTCTGATAAATGTTTGGATTTTATTATCTGTATATGCATTATCACCATCTACTTCTACTTGCATTTTCTAATAAAACTTAACAGATCTGTATTCTAAGCATCTTTAGAAATAAATCGAAGCTCACATATTCTTACATATCAACATTGTGTGAATATAATTAAAAAGACATCACCTCTTGTATCAATAATCCTTGACTTTTACAAAAGTTCCCCAAATGACGCTGTCAACGTAACACCTGTCAACCCGTTGCAATTTGTGATTTTTTTTACTTGAACATATGCACTGATTTTAGGTATGCAGATACCACAGCGATGGATCTTCGTACTAATGGGATTTTTGGCGCTATTCAATGCTTATGCCATGCGTGTTTGTCTATCAATCGCCGTGACGCAAATGGTGGTTCCGATCAATGAGACAAAAGAATATTCGGACGAAACTTGTCCCAGCTACGAAAACGAATCATTACCTGCAAACTCGACTTCATTCAAAGGTGGGACTTTTGAATGGAGCGAATACACACAGGTGAAATAATATTAACTATATTGCAATAAACTATATTGCAGACCGGAACAAACAATTTACTTTTTGCGCTAAAAGAAAATAATTTGATAAAAATCATTTCTATGGAATATTTTTAATCTTCCAATAATTTTCAAAGTTAAAAAAATCACTATATAACAATAAATGATAGCATTAAATAAATGAATGAAAATTATATTTAAAGAAATAATATTCAATATTTAAGAGTATTAAACAATCATGTGATTTAGCTTTATTGCTTTTACAAATGATATATAAAAATTATGTTTATAAAAAATGATTATGCAGATTTTAAAAAAATATTTAAAAAAACAATAAATATAAGGAATAATAACCTGTTACCAAGTGAAAATGAATTACGCTTCAAGTCTTTGATGCTACAACTGGTGGCAAGTTTTCATCTTTTTAAATAAAGGCTTTTTATTACAAGTAAACAAAGTGTATTTGCATGCCTTCCTGAATCAAGACACAAAAGTAAGCTTTTTACACAGTAAACATTTACGATTCTGCTCTTCAAATAAAATTAATTAACCTTGATTAGAAAAATTAAAAATAAAACTGCATAAATGAAGGTTACATCAATGTATAGTTGACAATAAAATCCGTCAACAATAATAGACCCTCATCTATTAAAAAAAATCTTATTAGCAATAATTGAAACATTTATCTCCAGGGTATTATCCTCTCGTCCTTCTACTGGGGCTATGTGATTACACACTTCCCCGGCGGCCTGATAGCCGAAAAATTTGGCGGAAAATGGACCTTTGGCTTAGGCATCCTCATCACCGGTCTCCTCACCACAACCTCACCCCTCGTCATCTGGTGGGGCGACTCACTCGCCTTCATCGGCCTTCGTTTTTTGATGGGTCTGAGCTGCGGCAGCATGTACCCAGCCTCGAATGTGATGCTGTCCCACTGGATCCCCCTGGAGGAGCGCTCTAAAGCTGGATCGATGGTCTTTGCTGGTGCTCCTCTAGGTACAGTCTTTGCCACAGCTGTATCCGGCTTGATACTCGAATACTCGGGTTGGCCTGCCGTCTTCTACTTCTTCGGTGGCTGCGGCGTCCTCTGGTTTATCTTTTTCGCCATCCTCTGCTATAATACGCCTGCCGAGCATCCATTTATATCCGACGAAGAGGCCAAGTTTTTGAATGAGCAGCTGAGCGAGCATAGGCACAAAGAGCCGCCAGCTGTGCCCTGGGGTAAGATTTTGACGTCAAAGCCGGTTTGGGCATTGACGATTGCCTCGATAGGTAACGGCTGGGGATTCTCAACCCTCATTAGCGACCTTAACAAATACATGAGCAGTGTACTCAAGTTCTCGATTCAGGATAATGGCTATTTGTCATCACTGCCCTATCTGTGCATGTGGCTAGGCAGCATTGTGACATCCTGGATGTCGGACTGGCTGATAATCAGCGATAAGATGTCATCAACCAACGTCAGAAAATTAGGCACAACGATCGCCTCAGTTGGGCCGGCTATCTTCCTAATCGGCGCTTCATACGCTGGCTGTGATAGGGTCTCCGTTGTCATTATGATCACGATTGGTATGACACTTCTGGGAGCCTCTTTGCCCAGCATCAAAGTCAATGTGTTGGATCTCAGTCCGAATTACGCTGGATCACTGATGGCCCTGACCAACTGCTTTGCCGCATCCACGGGAATCGTCACTCCTTACGTGGTGGGTTTACTGACACCAAATCAGACGATTGATGAGTGGCGGTTGGTATTTTGGATTGTATTTGTCGTCTTTTTGCTGACTAACATTATATTTTTGATGTGGGCGAGTGGCGATGTTCAGGATTGGAACGATCCGGAACTTATGAAGATGAAAAAGAAGAAAAACATGATGAAGAGACTTAGCAAGGAAGAGATGCAGTTGCTGCAGCTCCCATTGAAAGCATAGCAAAAAGGCTAAAGATTTTTAGAACCGGATTGTTTGAACTTGATATTAAAAGCTAACGTTCAGTAATAACAGCTTTATTAATTAAATAAGTTGAATGTTTGATACTTTGACAAAGTAAGTGTAGTTGATATATTAAGAAGTAGATGTATATTTTTGTACAAAAAAAAATTATTTGTTTATTTAATACCAGCTATTTTTGTGATTTTCTAGAATGTAAAAATTTTCATTTTTCATGCAAAATTCATGCAAATTTTTATAATAACATTCTAAATATAAAATAAGCATTTGAAGAGACTTAGAAACTAAATTATTTATAATAGTATTCTTTTTAGAAAATCTATAAAATTTTGTAGTTGTTCTTGAAAATCTTATTCTTTGTATCCGCCAAAAATATCAAAAGACTTTATTGACTGTTTTATAGTTTAGAATATTTTTATTCCAAAGTCATGACTTATTGAAAATGTGAAAAAGCCATTAATTAGCTATTATTATATAAGCTAATATTATTAGCCATAATATTAGTCTATTGATCCTTAGCTTCCTAAAACATAATTTAAATATTTTTATAAAAAATCGATCAAGTCATGCAAAAATGAACCTTACATCATAAGATATTTAAATAAATGAGATATATTAACGGATCAATTATATACACCTGCCATTTTTTCAATTTTCAAAAATGTTTATTGCAATTAAATCGTATGTGAAATTCTATATGCAATTTAGAGAAGAAGTCATTTTTCTCCAAAATAATTAATCTAAATGAACCCATGCTTGGAAGATCCTCGATTATTTCTGTGTAGTATAAGGTCAAATTTTTGAGTATTTAATTTATTAATGTAACTATTGTTTTATTTTTGATTAAATATAAATATTTTATAAAATATTTTTCCACTAATAAACATGTTTAGATCTTGTTATTATAGAATTAAAATGTTTCGTGTTTCAAATCGTATTTGTCAAAATTGTTGTCTATTTCAAATCATATTTAAAGGAAATAAATTCGTAAAAAAATTAAACGCAAATTTATGTAGTTCTTTATCGCTTCTTACTACGAAGTTTATTTGACTTAAAATTGTTGAATAAATATTGCGTAAACTACCGTGGATTGTACTTTTTCTTGTTATAGCGTGTAGTTAGCAATTACAAAACGTTGGCTAAAAGTTATTGATATATCCAAAAGGAAGTTTCAACAAAATTTCCAATCATTTTACGAAAAATTATGAAAGCTTCATTATTTTTTAAATAAAAATTTAGAAATTTTATAAAAGACTTACATTTTTCCGGTAAGAAAATTTTTAATAAAATATTTTTAAAAAATCAATAAAAGAAAAAAGTAAAATTTGAAAAGTATCTCTGAACGAAATGATTGTAGAGAAATAAAATAAAAGCATTTAAGAGAAGAAAGAGAGCTTGCTAAATATGAGTTGAAATAATTTTTCGAAATATTAATTTAAACGTGATACGTTTTTTAAATTTTGTATTGTTTCACCATTTACTAAAATGTTGTAGCAAAAAGTTTTCTCGTAAAGTATTTGTAAGTGCTCGGAATAAGCTTTAAAAAATAAATGAATGAAACAACCTTTTACTAAGGCAGCAAATTACGTTTCGAATCATTGATGCTACAACTGGTAGCAAGTTTTCATTTATATTACTAATGAAAGCATTTTATTACGAGTAAACAAAGTATATTTGCATGTCTTCTATAATCAAGACCCAAATGTAAGATTTTTATGCAGTAAATATTTATGATTCTGTTCTTCAAATTAATGTTCAATTTTGATTAAAAAAAGTAAAAATAAAACTGCAAACATGAAGGTTTCATTGAAGGATAGTCAACAATAAAATTCATCAAAAAGAATTAACCCTCATCTATTATCGGTGCACTCAATGTCAATCGGAGAACTGTTAATTAAAAAATTTCTCACGTATGGAATAAAGGCGCATGAGACAAATTTATAAAAAATGTGTTTACAATTACTGCATTCTTACGCTTATTCTCTTTCTCAGTTCGACTTTTTGCAGTGAAACTCTAGTCGACTCGATCACAATAGTATTACGGTATAGGGGCTGCTCACCATTTCAGAGATGCGAAGTAATCAAATGATATATTCTTTTTTATTTCGTGAAACATTTTTTGTGATTAGAAAAGATTTTAAAACATATTTGATCTTTTTAATAGATAAGAACTTATTATCTTTTCAAAATAACAAAAAAAAATTCAAAGAAATAATTTTTTATCTTACTTTTTGTTATAAAAATATAAAGTGCATTGTGCAACAAGGAAAAAAGAATTTCTTTGAAGCAAAAGTTTTTTCTAAAAAATATACATATTAATATCTAAAAATTTAATTTACTATATAACACTTATAAAAAGAATAACCAGAGATGTAGATCTTGAAGTTTGCTGAAACTTTTACGAAGCTTTTTATAGTAAAAATAAAAAGATCCACGAATTGCGGTTTCACTGAGTAGACCTAAAAACTCAATTCATGAACAATTTCAATATTATTTAAAAAAATATCTTCTATGCAGAACTTTAATAGTGTTTGGTTTTTATAAAACTTATTGTAAGTTTTGAAAATGAAAATAATACTACCTAATACAAGCTTTGATTTGCAAAGGTCTTTTGTTCTAAGGCAAAAATGTACAGCTTAGTATTATGTTTTGAACTTCGTTGTTCTATTTTAAGAACATTGAACTTTGCTATTCAGTGTATAAAATGTAAATATGTCTTTATCAAATTTCTAACACCATTACACAATTAAAGACATAAAAGCGGCATACATACCTACATCACTATATATTTAGGCATACATATGATAATGATGACACGATAATGACAGTGATCATTTTTTGCTATTAATATGCATAGATACGAAAGAAATTTCAATATAAATGAAGAAACTTTGAATAATTATTAAATTACGTAATAATTACAAAAAAACGCCCTCACCTTTATCTAATCACACAATGTCATAAAAAAGAAAACTTTTGAAATACTCACGTTATCAGATAATATACTGCAGTGGACTTTGATGTAAAAAAAATTTAGCCAAACTTACTTAGTGACTCATAAAATCCCAGAAGTATGAGCTATTCATTTACATATAAAACCTATTTCATCTCATGAAGAAGATGGTTTCAAGAATCGCAATTGCTTTACCCCAGCCTGTCACATTCAATCGAAGTAGGCTCTTCATCTTCATCTTCTCATATACGCAGAACTTTAAATACCTAGTCATCCTCCTGCACTGACGACGATCGCTGACGTTGATCGGAAGTGCAATGCCTCCTTAGAGTGTCAACGCACCCGACCTCCAGCTTAATAGCTCCTCTCCGTCCGCGCGCTGCAAACGACTTTTTAACGGACAATTATCGCACTGCTCCCGGATCAATTAATGGATATATTTATAAATGTTATTGTGTCTATACGTCGGCGCTCCCCGTGTTTACGCCGAATCAAACAATCCGTACGTGCGCTGATGCGAATGTCGATTGTTTTTCGCTAAGATGAGTGAGTCAGTTTATTATGCTTTTTATCGTCGAGCTTTTTGCGGAAATACCCAGGTAGACGATCGAGATTCAGATGAGATTTGATTGAGAGTACTTAAAATTATTAAATAAATTATTAGATGTTTAGGAACGTGCGGTTGCGCAACTTTCGGAGCTAATTAGTTTGAGTAACATTTATTTGATGATGAGAGTTTCTTCGGATAGTGAAACTCTTGTTAAATAAAAAACGGCTTGATAAGAGCATAATGAGCCAGTGTCATATTTAATATCTGTGAACTTAGTAATCGCTCATGATGCTGCACTTGTTAGTTATTCTGAAAAATTCAAATGCATCTTGAAAAACGTCATTATCATTTCTGGAACTATATTGATGTCTCGATTATTTGAACGGTACCATTTTCTAGTTAATTTGATTTATTTCAGGAAAATTTAACGAGGAACGCTAAAAATTTTCGACAAGTTTCTTCGACTCTAATAAGCTTACTCAATGGATACCCCCTTTGCCGATAGAGAAAGAATGACATTACCATAATACACGTCACACATTGAATACCTCGTTACATATACTTACATAAGTAACGTAGATTTTGGTTCAATTAAAAAAGTAAACGTTTGTGCAAACAAATTTCCCCTCAATCAAACGCACGCGCACGCACAGCGTCTGAATAGGTATACCCCGCGCAGCGCCTGGCTCGTGTGCTTGATCTCATCTCATTATAATTATGCATATCATTTGCATTATTATGCAAATGAGACAAAATTAAAACATCAAATGACGTAAATAATGGCAATTCGAAGGCAATGTTTCATGAAGATAAAACTCTCCTCGCCGGCTGCTCGCTTGCGCCGCTATGTGTATATTAAACCAGCGGCGGTGCGGCAGCGCGGGCTTTTCCATAAAGCACAAACACACGTACGTTATGCGCCGCCACCGATAAGACAACGCGCCGATCGTCGCGGCACGCACACACTTATATATATAAATTCGAGGCAAAAAGAAAAATCGGATTTTTCATCCGGTACCTCGCTCGCAGCTTTATCAAATCGCGCGCGCTCCTATAAAGATATATACTCAGATCGCCGCGCAAGTTTGCGAAACTTGCGCGCCCCACGGATGTGCAGTGCGCGCTTTTCTTCAACGCTGCATCTCAATCGTCATCGGGCAGAGGCAAGATGAGTGCCAGCAGCGTGTGAAGGAGCTGACGGGCCGCTGCGGAGCGGCGTTGCGCCTGTGGTAAAGCAAATATTGGAATTTCATGACGCGCGCGGGGCGCTCGAATTTGAAAGAAAGCTATCTCGACCGATCGGCGCCGAGGAGCGACAAGCCTCGCACTTGATTATGTGCCTCTCGGCCGGATAGGCCGTCTCAGTCGCTATACAGCTATAAGCTACTCTCTCTCTCTCTCTCTCTCTCACTCGGGGTCTATATACCTGCGTTGCACTCGCGCTGTAGCAGCGGAGCGCTTTTGCAGGGGGACTATAGTAGAGGAGGTTGCCATCAGAGGTTTTTCGGAGACAGAGCGGGAAACGTCGCTGGGCCCCGAGGCACGCTAAGGAAAATCGGCAGCCATGTCGGCTCAGTGGAAGGACTGCTGTGAGTATATGGTTTTCTGGAATTCTTTTTTTTTCCCGAGGACTTGCAGTGTTTTATTGGTTTGAGGGGGTGGTGAACTGATTAGCGAGTGTACGGATTGAGTTTGTTCGTGTACATAGTGATCAGTGTTTGTATTTACGTTTTCAATCCTCGGCTGCCGTTATCAATGTGCGTAGCATGCACGCGTAATTTTCCGCGTTCTGTCGGACTGTCAAAACATTCTTGAGAATATTAGTCATTGTTTCACATTTGTACCTAGTTTTCCATAATGTATAACGCGCGGTGCAGTCGCCGCCCGATGAGAAATTCCATACGAACAGACCACGTTTTTCAAGGCTTTTAAATATACATAAAAATGTATTGATAAGAAAATCGGTATGATAAAACATTTCAACTCACTCTTAATTTTTAATAAGAACTAATGAAAAACTACAGACTTTCAGATTTCAGTTCCGTTAAAAAATATGAAAAAAACATTAACAGCCATTTATCAATCTATGCAGTCGCTGCATTCGCCTTGTATTTCCCGAGCGCGTGCGCTCACATTCTCGACCCAACCTTGCCCGCTCCTCTACTTTTCCATCCTCGCTAATGATAATGAATTCTCCTCTAGGCTCCGGCATCTCCCAGCGCTGGATCTGCGTCATCATGACCTTCCTGTCGCTCTTCTGCGCCTACACAATACGAGTCCTCCTCTCGATCGCCATCACCGAGATGGTCCAACCCAGCAGCGAAATCACCGCGCCAACCGAAAACATCTGCCCCTCCGACGACCAGCTGACGATGATGATCAACTCGACGGTGAATTCGACGACGTCGACGCTCGTCAGGAGTAGCGGCACCTACGACTGGAGCGAATATACTCAGGTGAGGACGCTGGAAAAGTGTGTAAGCGCGCGCTGTCGCCGCCGGCGACGCAGATAAAGTCAACAACATAAACACACTGCCAGGCGATAATGTGGTAGTGCCCGTATCGCTCGTGTACGTACGTGGGTGCGCTCGTGTTGCTGCGACTTTTAAAAGTAGATTTTTCTCCGTTTGGCCTTTGAGCTCGTCTTCGCTCTTTTTTTTTATCGTACAGGCGCGTGTGATACTGTAGCTGCACGTGAAAGTCAAACATAATGTGAGGGAGCTTACGTAATGTGTTTGTATAGTTGCGCGTTTTAATTTACCTGTGTTTTTCTCTTTGGAAACAGATGCAATTATTTTTTTAATCGCGCGTCGCGTGCGCGAAATCCGAAATCCGAACGCCGAGTAGCATTGACAGGCGCGATTATCGCGAGTCTCGTATTAAAACTTGCTTGCTCACCTCGATCGAAAAAGATATAAATAATTTTGACCTAAAACTGTCGGCAGTGGTATAAGGTTTTATTAACGCTTCTTTTTAAGCATTTTCCAATTTTATTTATTCATTTGATTTCCTTAAACTGAAAAAGATTGCTTTTAATGAACGCATTATCTATGTAATTTTTCTTGTAAATAGATTACGATTAAATAAAAGCTCGTTACTTTTGTACTTTTATCAAAATTTTTCTAGACACAACAAAAAATGAAAAATGATATAAAAATAGCATCGATCGATAGTAAGAGAAAAACAATTTTTATCTTATACTTTGGTATTAGATAATCATCCCGTACGCTTAGCACGAACAATTTCATATTCTGGAAAAATTGCCAGAAATGAATGATTAATTGAAGCGAATAATCTAAAATGCGCTTATCAATAATTAAAGCCGATTGAAATGTTATAACATTTTTTTCTGTGCAAACTTGTTTTCCTTATCGCGCCGCCGGTGCAATAACACTGTCTTAGCTTACTTGAGATAATAAAAAATTCTCCCGGTAGCGCGCTTCTGTTTTCAAAGTCGCGCTCGTGCTCCGTTCTCAAAATTATGTCAAATTGTTCAATTATCGCGCATTTGACTCACTCGCGGCACGCCGCGCGTCTCTCGGCAAAATCTCGTTGAAGTCGGGGCGACTTCAAAGCTCGCGTAGAGCGCGCGGCAGATAACGCGCCAAGATTACGTCAAACTCAAGATAAACAGAGCCCAACTGATACACGCCTTTCTCTTTCTCTTCGCTTAGGGCGTCATCCTCTCCTCGTTCTACTGGGGCTACGTGATAACTCACATCCCAGGCGGCATGATAGCCGAGAAATTCGGCGGCAAGTACACGCTTGGCTTCGGCATCCTCTGGAGCGCCATCTTCACCATCCTGACGCCGATGGGAGTCCAGTACGGTGGCGCCACTGCTCTAATAATTCTCCGAGTCCTTGTCGGTCTGGCCCAAGGTGCAGCCTATCCGGCCCTCAATGTCATGCTTGCCCAGTGGGTACCGATCGAGGAGCGATCGAAGGCTGGTTCTCTAGTTTTTGCAGGCGCTCCTCTTGGCACTGTCTTCGCCACTTCGATATCTGGCCTGATTCTGCGTTACAGTAACAGCGGATGGCCTGCGGTCTTCTACTTTCTAGGGGGTGTGAGCGTGCTCTGGTTCATCGTCTGGGTGATAATCTGTTACAACGATCCGCATGACCATCCATTCATTTCGGACGCTGAGGCCAAGTTCCTGCACGAGCAGCTCAGCCAGCACAAGCATAAGAAACCACCAGCGGTACCCTGGAGGCACGTGCTCAAGTCTATGCCCGTCTGGGCGCTGGTTGCTGCTATGGTTGGCCACGGATGGGGATTCCTGACACTCATCAGCGATCTGCCAAAGTACATGGGCAGCGTGCTCAAGTTCTCGGTGGAAAACAACGGATATCTGTCGTCGCTTCCTTACCTGTGCATGTGGTTCGGCAGCATTCTCACCTCGTGGATCGCCGACTGGCTAATCGTCAACGATTACATGTCGACGACGAACGTAAGGAAGGTGGGCAACTCGATAGCCTCGATCGGTCCAGCTCTGTTCATCATCGCTGCTTCGTACGCCGGCTGTAACCGTGTCGTTGTAGTGGTCATGATAGCATTGAGCATGACCCTGATGGGAGCAGCACTGCCCAGCATGAAGGTGAACGGTCTGGATCTGAGTCCAAATTACGCTGGATCGCTGATGGCTTTGACGAACGGAATTGGCGCGTTTACAGGTATCATCACGCCATACATCGTTGGTGTACTTACGCCCAATCAGACGTTGTCAGAGTGGAGGCTAGTATTTTGGATCATCTGTGCTGTCTTTTTGCTGACGAACCTCGTGTTCGTGGTGTGGGCAGACGGCGACGTGCAGTACTGGAACGATCCGGATTTCCTGAGGAAAGAGAAGAGCGACAGGAAAGCCAAGAAAGCCAAAGAGAATATTGAATTGCTTGCTATTCAAACAAAATGAAATGTAGAGACTATGCCTCTTGTTTGTGTTTTACTGCCTATGCACATGCGTTTTGCGTTCAGATCTGTACGATCTAAGAGAAGCGGCGGATCTTGGTATGACTGCGTATCGAGCGACTCATTTTACTCCTCGAAGTGTTCTTAGTTAGATGTAAGTGCGGCGTGACTTAAGAATTATTACTCATTCGTGTTAATTGTTCTGGCCATAGACTGCATGTTAGATTTGTTATACGCGACTGCGAAAGTATAAACTGTTCGAGTGAAATAATGTATGTCTTTACGTCATTGAAATATGTACGTAATAGATAAACTTGTTGTAAACAACAATTCAGGTAGCAACTAAAAAAATATTTTATCGATGAAGTACTCGATAAAACGTTGAAATACGACGAAATTGTTTGAATAGCTCTTTGAAAAACATAAGATGACCGTTTTAAAAAGAACAAAGCTGAGTAAATTAAGAAAAAGAAATCCCTCTCATCTATTTATATTTAACTGAAATTCATTTTTACAGGTAGTTAGAAGACAACTACAGATTCATTTTCAAAGATCTAAATTTGAAGAAATTAGGAATTTAAAATAACACTGAAAATATTGATCGTTGATAATTTTCTTTCTCAAAGCGATATCTCATAAATTTTAAATTAAATGAAGTTACTTCTAAAATTAGTTGTAGTTGCAAGATTTGTTCCTTTAAAAAGAAAAGCAATTTGTTAAGCATATCATGTAGTTACGTAATCAAAAGAATATTTATATTTTAATTATAAAACCTTTAAAGTATTTTTCTATATTATGTGAGGATATCTAAAATCATGATATTTTTGTAATATCTCATATAAAAGTGTGTATTGAACTTGTCTACAGTATAGTTAGCTCGAGTAGAAAAATAAGAAGTGAAAATAAATATCCTTTCTGCACTATTTTTCGTCAAGTTAATCTCACTGCTTATGTACATGTATATATTATTATTCGCAAGTTTTTGTAAATAAAATTTGTTTTATGAAAAATAGTGTTAATTTAAAGAAAGCAATTTAAGTATATGAATTACAAATATCTTAAAAGTAAATGTATTTGTAAAATACTATTTAAAAAATGCAGCAGGGGCCAAATGTTTAAGAAAATTAATAAATTTTTTATTTTAATCTTTGAAAGTGTAATTGTTATTTAATTTGTTTATATTATAAAAATTTTAAATAATTATATTTACAAAAGAGAAATAATTATTGAACAAATTAAGTATTTATGGATAAAATAGAATTTATTTCAAACTATTATTAGTATCTATACAAAAATTTTGGTTATATCAATAGCGATTACGTGTTTACTTTACGGGCACCAGAATTTTTATCATTGTATATGTTAGTTTCTTTTTTATAACCTAATTCGACTATACGACGTTTAGTCATTCTTCGAGAATAGAAATATTTGATTCATTCATAATTTCTTTTAGTTCACTATTACGTTTTCTTGAATCATTTAATATTTATTATTATATTCTTGCATCTGAAGAAAAAGTGATACGTGATCTTTAAGATTATCTCTAAAGTTTTTGCTCTAAAAATATTTTATACCTCTCTAACCTCAAAATCATAACTTTAAGATGATTTTTCGGCTCTCGTGGTATAAAATACGGTTCGATACTGGTGCGTAAGGTGATTTTTGCCTCGTGCG
>JAPYZA010003421.1:0-15170 GCA_030522685.1 Eupelmus azureus | reverse complement strand
ATTTAATTAACAAAAATAAAATTTAAAAAAAAATTAAAAAAAAAAAAAAAAAAAAACATCAGCAAAGATGATTCCTAGCTTTATTGTTAAAGAAAAGATTACTTATGATCAAAGTATACCAGCTAACTCATAATTAAATTAAAAGAAAGTAATCCGAAATTCGTTTGAAATGATTTGGCAACAGAAGAAATATCTGAGAAGAAAGAAAATTAAAAGCGCAATAAGCAGAAAAGAGTGCCACAAAATACTGGCTACAGAAGGACGAGAAAGATATCCTCTAGATATAGAAATGTCTGAGCGGCGGGGGGCGGGGGCGGGGGGCGAGAAAGGAGTACTTAAAATCGCGAGATAAGCTTATTTTATTGAGTCGAGGGGAAAACTTAGTCAGTTCCTTAAAGTCTTTTTGCCGGAGAGCGATCATTGTCAGGCGAGCGTGAGCTGAAAGGGTAATGCTCGTCATCCGCTCGGGCGCCGGAAATCCCGAAAGTTTTTGGCAAATTTCGCTCGGCGGCTCAGACTCTCGCTCACGCGCTTATGCCGTAGCAAATGGCCAATAGATAACAGTAATGATGTCGGCCGTCGGCAGAAGGGAGAGACAGAGCGATAGAGAGAAAGAGAGAGAGGGAGAGGGAGAAGGAGGGGGAGAGAAAGAGAGACCGCTACGAAACTTTAAGTCGCACAAGGACGCCATTTCGGAGAATTCCTAGAACCATTCCGCTGCCTCGGAACGGCTCTGACAACAGCGAAATCGAATGCACGCTCTTTTTTAGAAGAGCTCTTCTCTTTCCGCTCTTTTCTTTTGTCCCGCTTTAGCTTGTTCTCGTGCTTGCCTGAAGAAACCTAGTTATCTACCGGTGAAAATTGAAACTTTTTTTCCTTTGCACTCCAGTCTCAATATCACTCTGGTTCAAGACTTTCTTTATTAACTTCTCGATTGTTCATAGTTTTTATGTTTTATTCTGTACATGTTAGCACCTCTTGAGGTTATAAAACTTTAGGTATGCAACATTTCAACAAAAACATTATTTTTATTATGATACAAAATCTATCACTTTTCTAGTTTTGTGAACTATCCATAAAAAAAAACTCGATACATGAAATTTTATGGTCTAAAAAATTTAATTATTTTACCAGCTTATAAGACTTGTGTGCGCGAAAAGTTTATAATTGAAGTGGACTTTTGGACGTTAAGGATAAGAACTTTTACAGAAATTACAACCTTCAACATATAAAGCGCGAACAGCCACGAGAGACGTATACGAAGAGAAAGGCGGGCTAGAGCAATAAAAAAAAACCAACAATAATAGTCCTCGCCTAAAGGGGTGTACACAGCGCTGCGCGAAACGCCAAAAAGAGAAAGAGAGCGCGAGCACATATAGTAGCTCTCATCTCCATTTCGTTCTCTCCCTCTAAAAAATGCCATTGAAGCGGCATTAATTCTTTTGTTTTCTAGAGCGGCTTGCTTTTGTTTCGACGGCGGCATCCCAAATGCGCGGATCTACTTTGCACTGACACTGAACCAGTCGGCGAGGAAGCCGGGGCTACAATAAAGAGCAAACGAAAAAAAAGAAAGGGAAAGAAAAAAAAACAGCGGCGCCACGTTTTTGGAGCGAGAAATCACGTTTGTTGGTAAAACACAAGTCGCGCAAACTCGAGAGAGGGAGAGAGAGTGAGAAAGCCGAGGATAAAGAGGGGCGGGAGAGGAAGAGAGGAGAGAAAGGCGAATAGGTGTACGGCCGCGGGACTGATGTTGGCTCGATGTAAACAACACGCCTCCCCCTAGCCCCACCTCCTCCCCCTAGCTCTCTTCCATCCTCTCGACTCTACGGGCTGTGCGCGCTTCCTCCTCGCGCTCGCTACGACAGTTCTACACAGCAGCAACTGCTGCCGCCGTCGCCGGCGCTGCTGCTGCTCTACAGCCAACGATCCAATTACTGTCACATCAGCACTCCATTCTCACCTTATGCCAGTTTTTTTATCTATTTGTTCCGCGAAAGCATGCGATCTCTCGGCCATTATCGCCTTCTTTTGATCTGAAATCAATTGCAAACCCTCAATCAGACATTAATTTCTTTTTCTCTTTCCCCGTGGCGTTGGAAATTGAAAATCCAATGCCGGCGTGTCGCGCTCTCTTTTTTCTTCACTCCGCTTGCAATTGGCAAAGTGCGAAGCCGCGAGGGACGCCAAATTAAAAGTCACTGGGTAGAAACAAAGGCGTAAGCTGAAAACTTTGACGGAGCCGAACGATTGTTTCTAGCGCGAGCTAATCGCCAATTCCCCAGTGCCCAGAGAACGAACCCAAGCAGACATTAGCCGAAAGCCAAGGCGGCGAAATTTTCGAAAACAGCTCGTCAGTATATATATACCCAGCGCAGTATAAGCCCGATAAATCTTGCTTCTTCCCACCTTTTTCGATCCTCCTCGTCGCGCGCGCGCGGCTCGCAGACTCAAGACCGGAGAGAATCGCTAAGTCGGGTTACAGTTGGCCCAAGTTTCTCCGTTAAGTGACTAATTTGTGCGCGAGAGGAGTTTGCGCGGGCAGAATGAGAGAAGAGGGGCAAATCGCCCGGGCCCGTTTAATAAATTGCGATTATCTCACGTGGATCGTTAAAGCTCCGCCGCGTAAGCTGGGCTACGCGCGCGCGCTTGCCTATATATATACATACGTAAGTGAGCGCGCGCGCGCGTGCGCCGAGCAAAGTTTTCTCGATAAATGCGCGTTGCATCGGCGGACGGTCTGAAAAAGCCGGAAGCCAACTATCGCGGAAATATGTGAGCGCCAGGGATCTTCATTTATCGAGGTGGAGGCAGGCCGACATTCCTCACCGACAAGCCAGCCCAGCGGCGGGGCTTGAAAATTGTTCTGTAATTTACAGGCCTGCCTCGCTGTATGATAAATCAGTGCGCGACTCCTGGCGCTGTACACGTATGTGTAAGCGCAGCAGGCCCAGCACTCCGTGAGCCGCAGCGCCGGAATACCTTCGCGAACGAGTTCACCTTAGCGAGCTTACCACCCCTCCGCCCACCTCCGTACGTCTTATCTCGGAGCTTGCGCCTTCGGGCTTTTCACGCGCTTCGACGCTCGGCGTTTTTCCGCTCAATTTTCGCTTCTCCATTCCAGCCCCGGCCAACGTACACTGGAACTTGGGCACGAGCTCGCGATAGAGAGGACGCTAATCGTACCGGAAGTAGCTCCGCGCGGTAGACTTTTTGTGCCTTACTTCTATGCAAACTTTTAATTGCTAGCCTGCTTCTTGGGCGCGGACTATCTTTCTGGGGAATTAGTCTTCGTCGGAATTTTTTGGGTTGCAATTGCTCTGGTAGTTTTTAACTGGAACTGGGGCGACGATGAGAGATACAGACGTGACTTTTGCCGATTGATAATCGCGCTGATTTCTAAATGGAGAATGTGATTTTTAAAATAATTTATGTTTTAATATAGTGTATGCGGAATTAATCGAGTGCTTTCGTTGCATATTTTAGTGAATGACTGCTTCTGTTGCCAAGAATTTCAAGTTTGAAAATAAACCGTGATTTATCTATATAGTTTTATAACAAATTTTGCAATCTTCTTCACGTAGTTATTTAAACAAAGATTCAAGTGCAATTTAATTTTTATAAATAAACGCATTTTTAAAGTGAATTGAATACTTTTTCATAAATAGTTATAGACCTATAGTAATATATTTCTTAAATACGTAGCAAACAAAGTTTAAATTACGTAACCGTAATCATATATAAAATTCACACTACTTTTAATCGAAAAAAAGAAGTATGACAAATGAGTTAAACTTATGTTTACTAAAACTTTGAAATAAGAGCATTAACCTTAATTATAATTTTATAATATCTATTATTACTTTGACAAGAAAGATTCCCTATAAGATTGGCGCAGTATGATTGTTTTTGTACTTTGTAGGAAAGTTTGAATCACGGAAGTTAAACTAAAATTAACCGAGGGCTTGTATATGGGTAAAAAAGTAAATTTTTTTTTGTTACTTCGTAAAGAATTTTATAAGTAGTTTGTAATTACATAACGCAAGAGTTTGTAAGTTAATTAATTAAAGTAAAATAAAGAGAAAAGGCGATAAACTGTATATATAGAGTTAGCGATGCTTGAAGAAAGTAAATGGCTTTGAATATTGAGTGATGTAATTTTAATAAAAGCCAGAGTAGAAACGTAGAGTAAATAAATCGCGTGAAATTGTTTAAAAGGTTTTTCCACTACCGGGCGGCATTCGTTAAAAAGGGAGGAAAGTTGTATTTTATGCCGCATTTTACGATTGCTACTCAGTCGAGGTGCTTTAGATAAAGCGGAATGTCCTGGCGGATTGCGCCACAAAGGAGGAGTCTTGAAAAGGAATAAACTTTTAATATTGAAAACTAGCCGATTGCTTTTAAAGAGCGGCATTGGGAAAGGTGGGCAGAGAAAGAGAGAGAGAGAGAGAGGACGAGATGGGGAAAGAGAAAAAAAATTAAAGTCTTGAAAACAAGCTAGGGAGCAAAGTAGGGGAGGCAACTACGCGCATTGGTGATAAACGCGCGAGTTTATTCCATTGAGTAATTGCGCAACGCTTCTGCCTCACTCTCGCTGTACGCGCTCTCCTTCAATGAACTTTACGTTATGCGCACGGCTATTTCTGAATAAGTTTGCAAAGGACTCTCCCTCGAATTGTTTACAAGTGCTGGGGCACCAATTACCAAGCACTAGAGCGCCGCGCGTCTTTGTGGCCGGATTCCGAAGTAGAGGGAAAGCACATCTTCTCGTCACCGTGACTTTGAGGCATTCGAATGAGCAGCGGAAATTTGCCTTCGTTTCTCGGGGCTAAAAGGCTGCCGCAGTCAGTGCCGTTGCCCTTGCCTTTGCTCTCATTCGTTCGGAACTTTACTGATTCCGTTCGCGCTTGCTGGCTGCGCGCGACGCACCCCCGCAGCCGCCCCCTTTGTTCTTTGTTCAACTAAAAAGTCTTTCTCTTTGTCGAAGCAAGGATCAATTAGCTTTTACATTTAATTGCGATTGTTGTCTTTTATTCTACATCATTACAGCTTCTCCGACTGCTCTCGAAATTAAGTCTCAGTTGACTGTTGAACAAGCGAACTGATAATTGACGTTTTTTGTTAAAATTATTATGTTTATATACTTTGTTCAGATCAGATTAATGCTTTAATTAACTTAGCATGAAAAACTGTATTTTTCTATTAGAAACCAATATCAAAAGATCATTAGATCATTAGATAATATTGAATTATATTATAATTACCTTCATTTAAAACTGCAATCATATTGCGCCGATCGTACTATTGAAAAATCTCTTCGACTTTTGTAATTTGACATGTCTATGGCTTTTGACGTATACGTCGATATTTCAATTATAACATTGTCCATCAAAAATTTAGATTATTTTCCGGAAAGTAAATTTTTATAGGAATCTCGTGTATATGCAAAACCAGTTTTTACGAGTTTTCAAAACTGCCTGAATTTAAAAATCCCCTGTATAATGAAACTATTTCAAACACACAAAATCATTTTATTGTATAAATCTTATGTTATGGAATATACTTATTTAAATACTTCACTTAATTTTTTGACATATAAAAGATATAAAATAATAGAATTCGATGACATTAGGGGAAGCACAAAGTTTATTTAATCTTTCGTTTTTCATTCTTACACAGATAAAAATATTCTAATATAAATTATTATATTTTGAGAAAAATTACTGTAATTTATATCAAACACGATACTCAATTTATGATAAATTATCACACGCTTATAGTAACTATTAAAGTATAATAAGTTTTATAAAACATTTTAGTAAATTTATTTTAACGTCTAAAGAAAAATAATCTTTAACATAGAAAAAATATTTTATATCACAAATACATAACAACAATTACTTACTGCACTAAATATGAGATTCTTGAAGTAACTTTTATAAGATATATAATTAATATAATGATAAAGATTCTATTTTTTTAAACAATTCAATGTTTATATTTCAGCGTAAATTAACAAATAATTTTAAATAACTTTAGAATCTATTTATAAATAATTTAAAAAATATAGTTTATAAAAATAAATTCTTTCTGCATCAGCAAAAAAATTAAAAATTTTTTTTTGGAAACGTTTCAAGTGTACTATGTAAAATAGTATTAAAAGACTAATAATTTTCCATTTTTAGTACATTTATTTAATGTAAGCATTCTGCGAACTGTTTGCAGGAATATTTATTATTTCACAATTACGATTTTATGAATTTTTTATTCATCGTTCACCTTGCAAATTACATACAATATAATCTCAATCATTGCAATAAATTACAATATTCAATAAGTTAATGCCTATTTAGATTTGAAGTTATTTTTTCATTAATAATTTTTGCACAAATTATTTATTACAATTATAGAACAAACAAAATTTAGCTTCTTTTATCTATATAAAAGAGCTAAATTTTGTCAAAAATATTTTCGCTTATTTTTAAAGATCACTATATGTTTAAAATAAAAGCAAGTCCCACATATAAAAAAATGTTGTTTGGTAAGTTTATATTTTACTTTCTACTATATTGTGCAACATACGTTAAATTTAGTAAAACAACGATTTTAAAATACTAATATTCCCAATTGATTCTTTATTTGCAATTAACTTATAAATAATGTACTATTAATAAAGATAGTTTTTCGCATTTAATAAATTACTTAAAAATATATAAATTTATCTAATTAATAAGAGAGAAAGACATCGCTGGACGGGTCCTTCATTGTCCGATCGATCATCCAAGTTAAGCAGCATATATTACGGTTAGTACTTGGATGGATTACTGCTTCGCCACACTATCAAGGTTTTTTCCAACTATGATCTCAGGGGGCGGGGATAATTTGGATATTTTTCATAAAACATGTTCAAGTTTACTCTTACATTGACTACTATTCTCGGCGGAGGGTTTCCACGTCATGGTTTTTTCTCCTTTTTATCTTTGGCTAGGAGGGATGCGGCAGGTGTTAACGCTGGAGTGGGTTGATATCTAAAATATACCATGAAGCGATTTTTGACTATTGACTTTTTCAGTCAGATGTTTTTCGGAAATGGATTATTTTTTATCTAAAATACCAATTAAGGAGCAGTAACAAAAAAATTAAAGGAAAACATGGTTAAAGGTATTTGAAAGCCCTCTCAAAAAGAAGTTGTAGAACTGTTCGCTGACATATCCCATCGGGTGAAAAACGAAGTCAACAACAGCAAATTTGTAAAAAAAAGAACAATAATAAAATAACGATAGGAAAACATCTAACTCAAACAATTTTTTACTATATTAGCTAACTTATTTCGAATGCTTTTCGGGTCGCTACCGTATGATGTCATTTAAGATGCTGATGTTGCATGGACATTGCAGTACACTTTTTCAGGGCAAGTCTGAATGTAGTTTAATATTAGTTATTTTATAAAAACATTCTATTACTCTACGTACAGGAACTGATACTAAATTTTAGATTGAATGAATTAATCTTTATAAGGTTTCGTTATTCTACGTATAACCAGTAAGATAATTTAAATATTTAAAACTTAAATTATTCAAATTTCACAAAAAAAAGGTTGAAATTAAAATGAATTAATATAATAAACATATACATAAAAGCGCGCTTCTTTCAACATTATTTAATAAATATAATTCACAATATTCATTTGAAAAATAAGAGGGAATTTGTATTCAATGCATTTAAATAATAATAATGTTAAATTTTTCTTTAACAAAATATTATTTTCTAATTGTATAAATTCTTAGAAATTTGTACCTTATCCGTAAAAATTCGAGGACACATTCAGGAATAATGTGTTTAGATACTTTTTTCTCAACCTTCGAACCGACAGATCATCAAATATTTATATTTTTAATTTCAAATTATACTGTCTAGTCTCTGAAAGAAATCCTCAAAAAAGTGGAAGAAGCATTACAAAAAATATTTGTGACAGCAAGACTAGACTTAATTATTCATTTCAAAAAAATCACACTGTAAATTGATGCAGAAGCTACTATAAACACTTAAATTATTAAAAATTTTTAAACGAAATATTGAAAAATGTGAGTTGGACGAATTTTTCAGCTTTCTAAAGCCGAAGTCACGTAATGTACTCGCTCTTAATATCTTTTTTATCTCGCTGGCACACATTCGCGCGACGTCGAGTGAATTTAAAAATTGTCCGCCACAATAATTATTATGTAGAAGTGCAAATGTTCTTCTCTACGATTATGTTCTTTCTGGGTAAGCTTGTCTTAATAGCTTGACACTTTTTTTTAGTACTTTGTACTTTTCATTACCGCGTTCCTTTTACCTTCCATCTTCGCTTCCTTCTTTTTCCATATTTCTCCTCTTCTTTTCTTTTATGGCGTGGCTCTTTCCGTTTAATAATAAAATGCAACGTAATACCATTACCATACCGACGGCTTTCAACACAGTTGACCGAGAGAATCGGACTTTAACCTTTATGCTCTACTTTTCAGCAATCTTTTTCGTCAGATTTAAGTTTCACGGCAAAATCTGTCTGAGCTCTTTAAATTATGCTCACTACACGCGGAAAAAAAATGAAAACATGTTATTCAGCGACTCATTTCTCGTCCGTATAAATAACCGAAAGCAATCTCACATGTACAGCTTGTGACTCTTTTTCACCCAAAAATGTCCCTGAAAAAGTATTTTTTGCCCGACCTACAAAAGACGTTAAAAAAACACGTTTCATTGACAACGTTCGTAAAACAAGACAAGTAAAATTCTTTTACAGGCGTCAAAGACGATCAAGGCTCGGGGGGCCGTTTGGGAAAGTCAATTTTTGGAATTAATAAATATTTGCGGCGGTGCTTATCGGCTTAATCGTTTTGCGGCGGCGCGTAAAAACAGGCGCTCGCGTTATGAACGGTATAAAATCGATATTACGTAATTCGCAGCGCCGGCGCTGGGCATCGTATACAGGGGAACGACTGCGCGCTCGTCGAGCTGTATTGAGAGCGAGAGCAAGGGAGAGAGAGGGAGACGTAAGCCGCGCGTAATATTACTCGCGCACTGCTCCCTATATATACGTATATACATTCTCTCCGCGAGTCGCGCGCGCGCGAGCGCGGCTACAGCCCAGAGTAAGATCCATTAGCGCGAGCATCGTATTCAACCGAGCCTGAGAGCTGCACTGGCTGGGCTGGAAACGGCACAGAGAAAGAGAGAGGGGGGGGGGCAGAGAGAGAAGCCAATAAACAGAGGCGTAAAAATGCAAAAGCAGAGCATTAGAAGAACAAGACGAAATGGAAAAACGGCTGAAAGCAGCGGCGGCAGCGTGGCCGCGTTCTTCTCCTCTCTGTCTCTCTCTCTCTCTCCAGACCCCGGGAGCTTGACAATTCAGTTTGCGTTCCATCATTTGCTGCCGCCGTTGGAGAATAAAAAGCCAGCAGCCCAAACGAACCTATAGATATAGAATGCGCCTGGAATATATAGGTCCCGGCGTCACGTATGTAATCTAATTTACACGCTTCGCTGGGGATCAGGCTTGTTTTGTATGCATTGTGCGCCCCGACCGCCGCCTCAGAACCATCGTATTAATAGAACACCTGATATTGCGCCGCGTAAGAAGCATTTTCGCGTTATTTACGCCCGCATATCAAACAAACGCCGCGCTGCTCCGGCTGCTTCTATTTCGCCTCTATGATCCTGACGGCGTACAATAGCTGCACCTAAATGCTTTCATTGCTGCTCGAATTATCTTCTTGATTAAGCTCCTTCCTATCCTCGTTCTATCTTAATATTTCTCGGTCGCCGCTTTATTATTTACTCTTATTATGTATTTAGGATCTTTCTCATTTATTATTATTAAGGATCTTTTCGTCGATGCTTTTTCTTTTTCGACATTTCATTTCAGTCCAGGCTTTGAAATTGAAGATGATTATTCGAAACCGTATTGTGATTCTTTTGCTTGGATTTATTTTAACTTTCTTAATATTAAATACGATTATAATTGCGTGTTTCTAAGAGAAATGTTTGTAAAGCTCAGCCCTTTGATTAAACAATCCCGTCGGATACAAAGCATTCTTGCTGAATTTATTGCTAAATTAAAAACAAAAGCAATTAGCCGGGATTTTATTCGCGTAAATTTTCCGCTCAATTAAAGAGGCAAAAAAGCAAATTACTTGATTTCCCACGAGCTTCGTGTTTGTCCTACATTCGTTTCTGTTATAACTGAGCCGGTATTGAAATATATCGACGGAATTGCAGAAAAAAAACGGAATAGGAATAAAAATTGCTATTTAATAAAAACGAGAGCGCGAAGCCTTCGGGAGCCGCGTGGCCGAGCGCATTGCAAAATTCATTACAGAATCTGTCGGCTCGCGGAATTGCGTTACCTTTCCTCGATTTATCCATGCAGGCCCGCCTGAAAATTCACGCATTGGAAAGTCATAATTCCGTTATGGTTGCGGCGGCCCTATATTTTCGGATCGCTCGGGAGCTCGCGCGCCGATAGGAAAGATCGAGAATCCGAAGGAAAAGTCAATGATGGAAGAAAATTCGCGTGGATGGTGATTGACTCGTGTTCATTTTGCCAGGCAATGTTCAAGGCGAGCGAGCAGCTCGGGGGAGCTGGGGCTCACGCTGCTGCAGCAGCCGCACGCAGAGAGCGGGCCGTGCGCGCGAGCGAGCGAGCGGCGGGCATAGGACGGAAGTCGACGGAATCGAAATATTCAGTATTTCCAATTACTTTGGTTCCCCGCTCGATCGGACGTGTCCCAGGACGCTCGACTATCGCACGAATTGGAATTTCATTTCGTTTTAATTGAACGTCGCGTCGCATTCCAATTCGCGAGAGTAGTTGCCAGTGCAACTCCCGGCGAGCGCGGCGGCCGCGCGCGAGTACGCGCTAAAACTTTTATATTTCGATCGCTTCTTCTTTGCCCCGCCGCCGACGCCGCCGACCGTTTCAGACGCTTTTTCATCAGCCGTCTCGTGAAAAATCTCTCCGCCAGCCCGGGGCTTTTTCCTTCTTTCATCGGTTTTCACGCTTCCCTTAACCTTTTATCTTAACGCCTCTTCCCCCCCCCCCCGCCCCCGCCTCTTTCGCTCTTTCTCTCCCTTTCACTATAACTTTGCGAGTCGAGTAAACAGATGGCGTATTTATTCTAACCATTACATCCGCGATCCGCGGCGAGCGAAATTCAGAGGAATTAAAAGTAAAAAATTAGTCGAAATTCACGCGGAGCGTGAAATGAACAATGTAAAGTTTGCGTAGTAGCTCTAAATTTGGCACTGATGTACCGAACGTACGTATATACGTGTGTACATATGCATAGTTGTAAGTGCGAACGAACATACCCACGCGGCGTGGCGTGCTAATTGAGGATACTTCATTATCTCTTTTATTAACACGTGCGCTGCGGAAAATTAACATTACTCGTTGGCCGCTGCCTCTAACAAGTGTAACTAAAACTCAACGGGAAATATAATACACAAGAAACACACGCATCCGCATAGCAGCTGTAATAGCAAGTATCTATAGCCACCATAAACCCTGTGAAGCAGCGAAATTTTTCAAACGCATCGAGCACACATAGACACGCGCACATCTATCCGCGGGAGAACGTCAAATTTTAATAGCACGCGCGCGTCAAAGGGAAGGTCCCGCGCGTCAGAGGAAATAGGAAATCAAAGCTTGACAACAAAATAAAATTCCAGCGTACGGCCACTCCCGTGTACGTGTACATTCCCTTCGTGCACATGTAAGAGCAGAGAGCGAAGCGAGAATCGGCTTAGCCTTGCATATATACATCGCCAGTGACCAGAGCACTATACAATACCTATACATACATACACAAACACACACAAGAGGCGGCCTCAGCAGGCAATCCTCTCGTTTTTCATGCGCGCGGGGGACATAATAATGCGCATCGTCCCGCGGGAGAGCCAAAGACGCGGCCACAGGGCGAGAGCCTCGATTAAAGTCTTCGTTCTCGCGCCTGGCCGTATCGTCTTTTGCAGAGAGCACAGGAGAGCAGAGAGAGACACGGCCGACCTACATCGCTCCGGGCATTTCATTTCGACTGCCGGCGCCGCAGCCCTGCCACCCGGGATTAACATTCAAATATATAACATCCGGCTGTGTGGATAAATATGCTCTCTCGCCTTCGCCGCCGCCAAAGGCGCGCGCAACGGTATAACGCGCGCCCGCGCGTCTACGTGCCCTTATAGCTACGTGCGGGGTAAATGTTTGTGCAAGAAATTTCATTCTTGCGCCCCCGCCCGCTCGCAGCTTCCTCGTAACAGCCGCGTCTCTTTTGCCAGCTTCTCTCGCCGCGATGCGATTATCGTGCTCGTTTCTGTTTCGCTGCTGTTCTTTTTTTCGGTTTCCGGCTCTGCTGGCTGCTGAAAAAATTGTCTTCGTAAATTGCAGTCTGGGGCTTACGCTTAGCTGGGCTGAAGCCGAGGGTATGCAGGCGCGAGGAGTGATTGGTTAGATTGTGTCAGAATTCCTGACTTTTCGCGGGATGCTTGTTACGTGAATGCTTTAATTTTGAGAATGAGCTTGGCGGACTTTGCGGGATGACGAATCTTTGTGGTAATAATCTTCCAGGTTTGTGTACAAATATTGTATACGAATTGAATGTAAAAACGATCATATACAGTTTGTATGCAAGCCTGAAAAGTAATAATTTTTATGAGCATACTTATAAATAGAAATATAAGATATATACTGAGTGTTTATGCGGTCACTTAGAGCTGAGTCGACATATCGGTGACAATCAGGTCCCATACTTTATATAAAGAAACAGTCAAATCCTAACGTTACAGTTTCTGCTTTCGTTCTGAACCTTCTTTATGATTTGTGGAAAATCGTAGGTTACCAACTTGCGCACGCCTACCTTATATACCTCCTGGTGCGTAACTCGTTCGTGAAAAAGCTCTTCGCAGGTCTGCTTATGCCAACACTAGATCGCCAACACCGAGTTGCTGGTAATTCGGAAGCACCTTGAGATGAGATTAGTCTATCCATGATCATCCGTTGCCCGTACGTAGACCTGGGGCTCGATGCGATGATCGAGTTACAATGCGGCTACCGTATATACATTATCAGTATATTGCCTGTAGGCTTAGGCTTAGGGTCAAAGTACGATGCCTTTGATCTAGCCTAATATAATTTCGTTATTGCGTCCAATCTGTAATGGCAGCTAAAGCTTCTACCTGGTAGATTCGGACGGCTGCCTGAGATGCTATAACTAAGGAAGGAGGACGCAATCGGGAAAGATCTTATCTGACTTTAAAAGTTTGAAAACCATTGCCACTTGATATTGAATAATTACAATAGTAGTGTAAACTGTTAAAATTTGTACTGTAGTTTTTTTATTATAATTAATTTTATGTAGATTTTTTATAATGACATACTTTACGGGTTTATTAAAGTCAAAAACATTGAGAGAAACAGTGAAAGATCTAATTTTTTTTAGAATTTCTTAAAATTGTTACCAAACGTAAATAATAACATCATTATCTAAAACTTGTATAAAATTTAGAACGACTAATTCTTCTGAAATGAAGAGTTATTAAGAAGTATCATCTAAGTTGTAGATGAAATTGTTTAAGCCTGAATGGTATTTAAGTTTTGTAATGCAATCTCGACTCATCTCTAACTAACTGCATATACACTCTGAATACATTATTAAATTTTTAGATTAATGAGACAATTAAAAAATTTTATCAAATTCCATTTTTAGATACTATGCAATATTGGTTAAAAATTTACACATATATCGCAATATATATTTTTCAACCGTGAAAAAACAGTTTGGTCGATAAAAACAGAGTGCGAGAGCCCCTTAAATTTCCTTTGGTTCGCTTGCATTGTAATCGGGATAATAATGTCTCGCGGATCGAGAGCGGGCCATAACGCTAGAGTCTCTGTACAATAATACCGTTGACATTGATAGCAATAAAACGCGAATCTCGTGTCGCTACACACACAAGATTTTCTCAATATTTCAAAAGAATCGTTCGCTCGGAGCTTCTGGACTGAAAAAAGCCAGAGACTTATCAGAGCGTGGCAGGAGGGGGCTGCCGCTGCCGCCGCCTGGGGCGGAGAGGGAAAATAATAAAAAGAATTGTAAAGTAGGGCGCCAAGGTTCTCTGAATTCCTGATCCTTAAATGCACGGCTAGACGCGCGAAATATAAAAAGCAGAAGCGCCGGACGGCGAGGATCTAGCGGCAAGGAGGAAGAAGAAGAAGAAGAAGAAGAAGAAGAAGAAGAAGAAGAGAAGCGCACGCGCACGCGCATTTTCTCGGGATGATCGAAAGGCTAAGCGGGTTAAGGCTGAGGGTACCAGCTCGCAACGGTATAGTTCGAAAGAGCAAGGCGTCGTTCAGGTGAAACGAGATAGGTACGCAGAGAGAGCAAGCGCACATAGAGAGAGGGACGAGAGTCCAAAGCAAGCTAAGAGAGAAGAGGAGCTGGGCTTGCGGGGTAGCAGGAGGATGGGGTGCTGTCTGTGTAGGTATAAGAAAAAAGGGTAAGGTGCTTGGGGAAGGTGGCTTTTTACCGGAAAAGTAAACTGCGGCGCTTGCGTCGACGGAAGAGAAACAAGCGCATCAGGCTCCGTTATCGCTCGGAGCGCAGCAGCGGCAACGACGTCGCGCATTTATGGTTCACGTTCGAGAACAACGAGAATGGGCAAAAAGTGGCGATGCGTCGTCCTACTTTCCTCTCCCAGGACTTGTCGGTTCTTCGCTTTGTCCCACGGCTCTGTTCTTTCGCTCGACTTTCCTCCTCTCTCTCCCTCCAAAGTCGCCCTCTCAGTATAGCGCGCACCTCTTCCTACTCTTTGTACCTTTCCTCCCCCTCGAGCGGCGCCTACGTATTGCCGGCACTCGCTAGCAAGCAGAGGCGCGCGCGTCAGCTCCCATAAATCAAAGAGAATCGCAAGAAAAGCCCCCCGCGCCGCCAAATCGCGAGCGCTCGCTCGCTCGCGTCTTTCTCTCTTTCTCTCTCTCTCTCTGTCTCTTTCACTCTTTTTCTCGCTCCTCCACTTCTTCGCCCTCGCTGCCTTTCCCTCTTCGCCGGCTCCTTCCCCAAGCCCGTCTTTAGCCTTCTCTCCTCTTCCCTAGAATCGAGAGCGCCACCCCCCTTTTGTTTTTTACGAGTTTCTCTTTT
>JAPYZA010003420.1:0-15519 GCA_030522685.1 Eupelmus azureus | reverse complement strand
CTTTCCAAGCGTTCTAATTACATATTTGAACGACAAGTGCGTATTGAGAGTTTTTATCGGAAAAATATTCATTTTCTATTTCGCTTGAATAGATGCTTACTGATATTGGGACCGTAAAAACTGGTTTGGTTATTTTTGCAAAAGCTTTTTGGTAAATGGGTAAGCAATTATAATTGTAAGCTTTCGAAATTTTAGTCAATAATTTAAATGAAAGTATACAATTATAAAATATATGTTAATAAAAATATTTTTGGTATATTATGGAACACATCCTATTCGCGGCAGTTCAAATACAAAAATACTAGATTATTTTTAATTTAATAATATTATTTAACTATCATTTGAAGTGTTTTACGAGTTAATCAATTTTACTTATTATCCAAGATTTGTTTATTTACCACTAAAATTCTAGAATAAGAAAATCTTTTTGTTGCAAATTTTTAACAGAAACTTCAAATATTTTGTATTATAAATCTTTATTACAATTCGAAATTTTACTGAGAATTTGTTATTACAATTTTAACAAAAGCAGCATATATTTGACAATTTATCGATCGCTGGATTTCTTACAACGTCGTGCACACCCACAAAAACTTGTACACATACAAATACACAGCTTTACACACCCAACTACCAACATATAAATAAAATCACATATAAACAAACACATCTTAAATTATATATTTAAAAATTCACTTTCTTTGAAGTATTGTATTTCTTAATTAATCACCACGGAACTTTTCTTAATAATTTACACATATGACGACATCATCTTTGTAAAGAGTGATTTTCGAATTTCCAATTTATTAAAGACCTTTTTAAATCTAAAACAGAAACAAACACACGCTATTTTAAATTACTCAAAATGATAATTAGCACAAGATTACCTGAATTTCAAAGCTTAAATGTTCGATTGCAGTCGTGCTTTAAGAGCACAATCGTTAGCTTAGCCTTTGTATTCGAACCTCACTCACTGGCTAGACTGACAATAATGTCACTTAAAGCTAACGCCCAAGACGACTAACACCTGTACGAGGTCGTGTAGTTGATGTATCAATTTATGCTGACTTGTTTATCAGAAGCTCATTCACACTTTGTTTGAGAGGTTAATAATAGAAGTATATACGGTAGTGACCTTATGTTTCATTATAACAGCTAGAATACTCTATAGATGTGTTACTCGGTCATGTTTTCTTGACGCCTTTGATATAAAAAATGGGAATTCAAATAACGTTCTATTGATTAATATACAAAGATTTTATTAAAATAATAGATGGGGAAAATAGAGCTTTCAGTATTTTTCTTTGAGGGGTAGATTATTTTTATAAAATAAACTTAAAGCAAATCGAATGATTAATTTATTTTTAAAATAGTCATAATTTTACCTATTGCATTTTAGTTGACATAGTAAAATATTTAGAAATCCTCTCTTCAGATTGCAAACTTGATGAATAACGCAATCATTGCTAAAAAATAATTTTTAGCGCGAACGCTTGATGATTAGCACCTTCACAGTAAAACAGTTTTTCTCTGGAGGTGAAGACGTATGATAGGAATCATACATCTTCAGGGAGGCAAAGCTAACGTTATCAGAAAAGTATTCATGACGATCATCGGAGGAAATCTTCAATCTTTATCTTTAAATTTCACTACTCAGTTATACTTACAAACAAGTATATTTTATCTAGTAATCAGTATTTGAAAACACTCTTAAATAAACTCTAGAGTTTTTTACTCAATACTTTCAAAAAAATTACTGGAACTACTTCCGCAGATACTTTTCTAAAGTTAGAGCATATCACGGGATACCTCCTATCAATTAAAAGCAAAAACATTATGGTCCCAAACGGAAACCAGTCAAACTATGATAAATTAGCCGAAAAGGACAATCCCGACTAGCACATTGGGAAAGGGGGGGCGGGTTTGGGACCGGACACAGAAACGAGGCGGTCTACCGCAACTGATAAGAGCGCGCGCTTGGGAATTTTGCAGACACCGAGGCGTCGACGATCCTGGGAATGGAGAGCACCTGGTTCGCGATGATGATGGTGTGCATGGTCCTGGCAATGGCGGGCCTCGTGACAGCTGGGGTTTTGTGCTTCTACAGGCAGCGCGTGACAACGCCGAGGCATCCTCACAACGCCCACAACGCCCAGGGACATCCACCTGTCAGCTATCCCTGTGAGTATATATCCAATAACGGTCTGACTCCACATGTCTCATTCTGTACACAAGGATGTGTGTGTGTGTGGGTGTGTGTATTTTATGCAAATTTATAGTTCGCTTAGGCTGAGATTAAAGGAATTTTATTGGCATTGCCGGCAATTTTGTACTTATGAGACAGGCGAATCGTTTCGTTTTATCGAAAAATTATGATTTCTCTATCGAAGCATATCAAATCCTTTTTCTCAGCTAAGCCCTCGCAAATATAGTTTACCAAGCCCCTTATAATAGGCAATTTATCCTATCCAACACTGCCCGAGTATTCAATTATTTTGATTTATCAACACAATAGAACACATAGCAGACTGCTCGCCTTTAGATTTTATTTATAGATCCTCAAGCAATTCAGTCCCAAGCAATCATTTCATCGATCACTGCACCCTTATAAAGAAGAGAAAAAGAGCGATAATAAGCGTAAACGAAACCGAAATCCTTCAAAATTATTCGAGTATATACTCAAGCGCGAGCTTTCTCGTGATTAGCGATGCAACGCCCAGGAGCTCGCGACGTAAATTAGGGTTCAGAGCGTCTGCATAGCCCCCAACGAAGCCGTATAGCTCAAAGATGCTGAAAGGGAGACGTCATTAGCGATTCTGTGAGCCGCCCTTACAATGACGCACGGCGATGAGCCGCCCATATCCCCACTTCCCTCGTTTTGTTTCCAAAACGCGGCGGGTGAGCCTCCGATCGACTTCCAAGCTAATGACTAAGAAGATTAATTCGCGCGACGCTGTGGTGAAACGTAGCCGCGATGGGTTATCGCGTCGGTACTATAAGGATTAATTGTTATAAAATTTTAATTGTTATTGTCTTTTTTAAAGATTCTTTTATAAAAGGTAATAAACGACGTATGAACTAACTTACAATCACGTGTGTTGTGTAAAATGGTAATAAAAAGATCATAGTTATTTAATTTGAACAAACTTGCAATCACGTGCGTGTTGTGTAAAATGATAACTTTAACCATTATGATTTGATACTCGCTAGTTCAAAATGTCAACGGATTTATCTATAAAAAAAATTACATCATTTAGTCATTATTTCATATACATCCTAAGCATACTACTTCGTATGATCCAATTCAAGTTAAGTGAACGTTTCACCCTGGGTACACAACATATCTATAATCCACGTGCGTGCGCGAGTTCTCGAGCACAGGTTTCAGATTACACGTGAAAGAACTCCCGCCTTTTATAAAATCGACGTAATTTTATGCTTGTCGCGTATCTTTGCGTTAGTGTATTATCGTCCGATGAAACCGGATAGAGCTTTAGGGCTGTATTTTACATAATATCTATAATGAAGATTTCATATGTATCACATTGGCACGTTAATGCTGATTTTTCAAACGTTATGTCTTAATCATGGAGCTAAAAAAAACGAAAAAATTTGTAGGGACAATCAGTTACTAATGAATTCTTTAAAAATAATTAAATAAAATATTTAATAAATATTTTTCTAATAAAAACATGCTATTAAATTTTGAAAAAAGTCGTGTTAGTTTTGAAGATTTTTAAAATAAAATCCATAATTAAAACCTAGTATATCATTATACTAATGTATGTATATCTATAAAACTTAACAAAAAATACTGACTAATAATCGAGAAATTACGTAAACTTGACATTCGTGTGAGAAATGTTTTCCATGACGACGTATCTCCCTACGACGAGTTTGAAGCGCTTCGCAATAGCCAGATCACAGTCTAGATTTAATGGAGCGTGTCAACCGGATAACGTTGGTATATCGCAAAATTTATTGGATTTTAGAGGTAGAGGTTATACTAAAGTGCATATCTCTCTTGAAGCCGTCCCAACTGAATTAGTCATCACGGGAGTATTACACGAAAAAAAATCCACCTTGTAAACATTTGGACACTTTTTTTTCTTGTTGTTCTTATGTTTTGAAAGTTTGTTATTGTACGATCGAGTTTAATAAACATACAGATAAATTATGATTTTTTGTAAAAAATTTAGTAGATTATGCTTTGTAGTTATAAAATTAATTATAATACTATAAAAATATGTTATAAAATTTTGTTTGAATAATGTAAAGCTCACTAAGTCAAAATACTTTTGTTTTAACAACAAATTGTATTTTTAGGATTTTCGTTATTAATTTTAGTTTTAAAGTTCATATACATTTTACAAACTTTGTCAAGAGTTTTTCATCTCATTCAAAATAATAAATAAAAGAATAAATAAATAATAAGTACGGTTGTGCTTTAACGGTCATGTCGCAGTATATTGTACTATTTTTCAGTTTTTTTGTTTTTGTGGATTTTTTAAATAAAATGATATTTTAACTAGAGACTCATTTATTGTTCATACGTACAATTTTTGAAAATATTTTGACAACGTTTTGATTTTCTCAAATAATGTTAAAATATTTCATTCATATTTAAAAAACGTTTACTGCCAATTCCAGTTTTTTGAACATTTTAAAATTTGTATAAATAATAATACAAATAAAGACTCATTGTGTACATAACAATAGATTTTAGCTTTAAAAAATTATTTCATTTTTAAATTTAACTATAATAGTAAATTTTTATAATAATACAGATATTATATATAGCAAAACATGCTCCTCTATAATAAGAAATGAATTTTTCTAAAACAAATATAGTTAAAATAGAGATATAAAAAATCGAACGTTAATTTCGTATGCATCATATTTTTTACTTTCTCAAAGAGAAAGCAAGTCAAAGTGAACTTGCTAATTTCAATATGTAGAACATTTAAATATTTGATCTAAAACTGAAAACAATTTAGGCTAATTAGACTAATAGCTTAAAAAATTGTATTATTATTATAAAGGAAACTAAAATAATTTTCCTGGATTGTTAACAATTGTTTACTTACAAGACATACAAAATTATCATTTAATTTATGCTTAAATCAGCAACGTTCTGTGAATATTAAAATGTCAAAGTTAGGACTGACAAATTCCTCCACGTAATAAGCTAATTGTGCTCATGTGCAGATTTGTAATTCAAACGATGAGACAAGAGTGTAAAACAAAAGTTAAACGTCCACCACTTGCATGCCCAACAATCAAGCGTTTAAACTACCTATGAACCCTCATTTAGTTCAGTTAGCTCGTGCGTCCGCCAGCTATACTTGCGTAATAGCCAAAGCCTATTCAATTATTATGATTTTGATTGTTAAATCCTATTTATCTCGATCACTCAAATTATAAATATTGTGGTCATTTAAACTATTACGCAAATTAGATTATTATTTCTTCTTAACAATCTATGTGAAAATAATATGGTGTTTCAAAACGTTATTATTGTAGTGTACATAACGTAAATATTTATCTTTATTCTGCAATCTTAAGTAATACCAACTGATTATCAAAACATTTTCTGAACAGTATTTCACTTCCAAATACTTTATTTCTTTTCTACACTTACTATCTAAATCTGAAAGAATGAAAAATCACTTATTCTACGTGCAGATGCTTGCAATTGCAAGTATGTACACGTTGGATAAGTAGTTTTCCACACCTTCAGTTCCAGATAGCAAAAACAATACTTTTCACCTTCCTTCCTTCAGAATCCAAAAATTACCAATTTCACCTCGTCTCCCACATCCATCGCTCCAACCCCTCTCTTCTATTCCCACCCACGCGACATTTAATTTCTTTTTCAAATCCACTCTCCCCGGAATTTTTCAAAGCGACGACACCTCGCGGCGAAAACATCGCCGCGACGTTTAGCGCATAAGCGTCGCACGGGGAGCAGTGGCTGGGCTATAGGGCAGCTCGCTGGCCCAGTTCCAAGGGAACATTGCCGTCGTTAAGTCGCTGCCGGCTTCCCAGTTTTGTCCCCTCTCTCTGAAAATGGAAATGGTCCCGCTAGAATTTATTTCTTTTAGCGCGCGCTTCGCCGTTTCGCTACCGCGCACCCAACTGCGTTTACACGCGACGCGAAATTGCTTATGCATCTGAAAATATATAAGGGCTGCTTTCTTTTATTCCCGTCGACGGTATAAATCGTTGCTGCGCAAACTGAAAATATAGGATAGAAATTGCTTGTCTGGGAGGAAATTTTATTGGATTTATTTGCGGCGCGGCTTGCGTTTTTATTGCGGGTAATAAATGTTAACTGAATTTTCAGAAAGGTAAATATTGACTTTTAATTCAGGCGAGTTCCTTCGCCGTTTTTGAAATTGAATTTTGAAATTGGGTCATTTTGGAAATTATTACGAGGCAAGTGAATTTCGTCTGGAAGGTGCTTCTACTTATAAATGTATTTTTAAATTACGTATAGAAAAAGATAAAAATTCCATAAAATAAAACTCGTCCCTAAGAAACACTCACTTTAAATTACCCTCATTGCAGTAAAAACCTACTTAAAAACCGGTCACCAATCCGCCATCCAAATTTACTTTCACTCTAAAACTCCAATCCACCACCCAAACCCACACACCCGCGCCAACTCACACAATAAAACCAAACAACCCCAAAAACATCTCGAGCATCCAGCCACAACCCAGCACTTGATTCCAGCTCGCAAAAAGAGCCGGCGAAAGGAAACAACAAAAGCCGCGGCGCGGAAATCGACCCACTGGCATATTTCACGGCGGAGCACGCGGAGCGAATCTGACAATGCCGCAATTGGACTCAATTAATTAAGATTTCCAACACGCTCGTTCGCCAAGTCGCAAAACTGGGTCGGCCATTCATCCGCTGGCCCGCCAATGATATACCCGCCTATACACACGTCTGAATGGGCCGACTTTGTTCGCCTTCCTCTATGTGTCAGGCCGAGCTTTTGTAAAAGCCAATCGCGCCCACGCCAGCCGGAGAGTAAGAGTGATTCGCTCGAAAGCGCGACGCGAGAAAGTACACACACACGTGTGTGTATGTGTGTTTAAAATCGCGTTTTCACTCGCGTTCGTCCATATCCAAAGGCGGAAGCGCCGTTCCGCTTTATTTCTCTCTAATGCAGCAGGTATGTAGACACATGCAAGCGAAGCTGCATTTACGTACGACTGCGGCCTTTTCGCGTTCGATGAATCGCTGAACGGAGCGGGTAATCGCGCTGAAAGATTGCGGCTTTACGGCTCGGATTGTGTAATGCCGTTTTATTGTTCGATGGGCCGCGCGCTGGATTTTGCTCCTTTTATTTATTCAAATATTTATTTTTAGTCTGGCGCTTTAATAGGGCTTTTATTGCCGGCTGGTTTACGGGCTTTTTCGACTTTTTTTCCTCTCGCTCGTTTCGGTAAAAATTTAAAGTGGGATAAGAGAGATTTTAATTGCATTTTAATCTCTATTTGCGCGCTTTATCGATCGGCTTATTGCATCTGCGAGTTATCATTGTCTGAAGATAGGATAGTCAAACAAAGGTAGTATCCTAAGTTTCCTTGCGATTGCGAAAAAGTATTCGCTTTTTTCGAATGAATAGATTAGAATATTAATATGCATTGTATTAGCGAGAGATGATGATTTTATTGAGATAAGTCGGAATAATTTATTGTCATTTCTCGGAAAAGACGTACGCGCATTTTTATTTTGAAATAACGAAAGTTGTAAAATATCGCAGAAATAAAACATCGGTTACTCGAAGGATGTTACTAAAAATTTCTAGACCAACGGGCCGAGTATAAATATTAAAAGTTTAATATTTTTCTTAGAAACGCTTATCGTATTTATACACCAGCATTTTCTGCACACGAGAATGAAAAATCGAGAATTAAACTTTTCAGAATTACGTTGGAACAGAGCGGATGCTTTCATTACCCTGAATAAAATTCTTCGAAACTACCGGCATAATTAAATAAACCTAATAACTATATAAATACCTATAAGAAAACCCGTTATAACTATTATACACTTAACCCAAAAAGTAAACAGCCTTGTCCTAATCTATATTCGCGCAGCGCAACATCGATCGATTTCCCAGCATCGCCGGACTGATAATCCGTCGTTGCATTCGGCTTATCTCCAAGCGCTCGGCTTCCCAGTAAACCTAGAGGCTAATGACACGTGAGAAAAATCGATTGAACTTGGCGGATAACGGCTCTTTTCTTATCTTCGCGAATATCCAGCGCGATAAAGTAAAGCGGTACGTCCCCGGGGCGCTCGGCAGTGTGTGCTGAATCGTAAATAAAAAACTAAATAATTAAGTGTGTTTGCACGAATACGCGAGAGCTTTGGCTTGCTCGCAGGTATTAGTTATTCGTTGTTGGAGTCAGGGAATTGCCACGGGTCACGCGAACTTGGACTCGCGATCGGGAAAATTCTATTAAAGCTAATCTTGAATGAAATTCGATTGCACGTCGCTATCTGATTTACCTTCTTCTCTTCCTTATCGTGCGATCATTTGCGCGAATCATAAACACAATTGCATTTTTGTTCTGACTGCATAATGCACGTGTAATTTTAATTGCGCGAAGGAAATGTAAAAATTTTTATTTGTCGTGAAATTTTAATAGTATTTCACAGATTTATCACATTCAAAGCAAAAAAAAAGAAATCTTTGTACATTGTTATGTTTACACATTACATTTAATGTATGTACATGTATATGGAAAGCAAAATTTTCGATGCATATACATTAAATGAAACTAACACACGTTGCATTAAATGTAACATAAAATTATATTAAATTTACTGTAAACATTAACAAATTAATGTTTATTTGCATTTTTTAATGTATATAAATATGAAAAATTTAAGTCTCAGTACATATATGTTCAATGAATTCAATTTTATAATTGCTATTCGATTATACCAGACGATCTTCAATTAAGAAATTCTGTTTTGGGATCTAACATTGGCAATCTCCACGTTTGATGGATTAAATTAGAAACCATGAGATGTTGCAAACTGTCGCATACGGATAAGATTAGTATAGACAGAGAGCGTATCTTCTGAGAGATTCCAAATTTACCAAGATCAGGTTACATGTTAGATCCCAATATTGCGCACAAAATTTGTTATCAAAATTCATCAAAAGAATTACTCTACACAAAAATTACTGCCTAATAGCAGAAAAATATAATCTCTTCAATTGGCTCAATACAAAAAAATACCAATTATTCGAAAAATCACAATTATCAGCATACATTGAAGGTTCCACGGTAAGATTACAGTGGTTCACCCATGCGAAAACACAAGGCTCCACCAGCAAAACAAAACGCCATTCCAAGAACCACATCCCCGGTCACAAACCAAGCCACGAACCACTGTAATCACCAAACCAACTCACCAGCAAAAAAAAGAAGCGTTGCCACACAAAATTAAAATTACAAGAAGCAATAGTCCCAAGTGTCTATATTGACGCAACGCTCATCCAACTCCTCACAAACACACGATATACCGCTTCGCAGAAAACCACTCCCCCACTCCTCCCACATCTCTCGTCACATCGCTTGCGCACCATCCCGAACGCGCCCGCGCCGCCTATATACAATGCACTTCCCCTTAAAGCGCTTCCTAATCTCTCTTCCGGCTTATCGCGCGGCCGGGATCTCTATATCTCGACCTGCGCGCAAAGCCGATATCGCGCGGCTCTCTCTCTCTCATATATACGTATACACGCCGCGCGGCCTGCGCTCCCAACCATTCGATTAACGGACGAGCGGGCAGCTGCCGCCGTCGCCGCCGCGAGCAATAATGTATGCGCGCGCGCGCGGCCGGCGCTAGCTGGCCGGCCCTGAAATGACCTCGTCATTGTCGCGCTGGCCGCGCTCGAGAGTAGCCGCGCGCCGAAAAACCAGTAGTAGCCACGAGACTGACCGCTGCTCGACAGGCCCCGCCGACGAGGAGAGCCAGCCGGAAGTCGCGGACGACAAGATGAAAGACTGGCAGCGCGGACCCAGCGCCCGCAAGCTCTTCGGGCTGTCGCTCGGCCTGTTCATCCTGACGACGAGCCTGCTGCACCAGGTGCTCACCCAGAATCTCTCCTTCGACGGCGCGATTAAGGACAACGAGTTCGTCGTCGCGAGCAAGGACTTCTTCATCGGGCCCTGCCTCGTCAACACCAACCAGACCTGCCCTGATCCCGAGGTTTCGTTTTTTCTGTACACAAGGAGAAATACCATCGAGGCCCAGGAGATTTTCGTTAATGGGACCGGTTCTAATCTGGCCGAGACGAATTTCGCGCCTGCCGATCCCACCAAGATTATAGTGCACGGGTACAATTCGGACATGCAGCTGGACTCGCTGGTTGACATCAGGCATGAGTATTTAAAGAAGGCCCAGCACAATCTAATAGCCGTGGACTGGCATAGACTAGCAGCTGGGCCCTGCTACCCTATAGCCGTGCACAACGTGCCCCACGTGGGCGAGTGTCTAGCCCAGCTGGTTGATAGGTTGAGGGACTCTGGCGCAGAGGACATACACGTGATCGGCTTCTCGCTGGGCGCCCACGTGCCGGCCTACTCGGCCAATCACCTCAAGCCTTACAAGGTACCCAGGATCACGGGACTGGATCCAGCCATGCCGCTGTTTATTACAGTTAGTAAGGACGAGAAACTGGACGCCAGCGATGCGGAATTCGTCGACGTCTTTCACACCAATGCCTTCGTCCAGGGCAAGATCGAGCCCAGCGGTCACGTGGACTTCTACATGAATGGTGGTATCAATCAGCCGGGGTGTTGGGAGAAGAGGAATCCGTTCGGATGCAATCATCACCGTGCCGCTATGTACTTTTCCGAGTCTATCAACAGCAAGATCGGTTTCTGGGGCTGGCCCTGCCCTGGTTTCCTGGCCTATCTCATCGGACTCTGCCCGCCCAGATTTCCGGCAGTGCTAGCCGGAGATCCGGTTGACACGAAGTACAGGGGCTTCTTTTTGGTCAGGACGAAGGCGAAGAGCCCGTTCGCTCAAGGCATCTTCACGGTCGAGCCGGTTTTCATGCTGAATTTGTGATTGCGTTCTGTTCTGCGGTTGTTGGCCTAAAGTGCGGTGAAGTGCGGTTTTCCGGTTGTGAGTAGGCGGAAGTTTTTTTTATTGTTGAAAAAGCGCTGTGAGATATTTTGTATTACGAGTGGTAGTTTAGGAAATTGTGTGAATCGTGCGATTGGGACTTTGGTATTATGCACGGGCATTATATTGATTATTGCGATTTTTAATGTAAGTGTAGCAAGTGATGATGAATGGAGAGTGTTTTTAGAGGATATTAGAAAGAGTGTTTTTAGAGTAGGAGTTTTTGTAAAAAATTCGTTAAGGCGGAACACTTTTCCCAGTGCTGGTTACTTAATTTAAGACTAAAGTGAAACGTTCATTATATAATTACCGATATACGTACTTTAATGTATTACTTAACAGTTATCCATACTCAGAGACTATCTTACTTAATTTTGTCATCAAATACTCAATCTGTATATACATCAATGGTTTTTTTGACAATATGTTCGAATACTACAAATTAAATTTAGGTGCAAGTTGTTATCAAATAATTATTGAAATTCTGATATTAGAAACCTATTATTATCTTACATTGTTAAAACAGCGTATTGTTACGGATGATATTTTTCCAAAAAAATAAAAAACATTTTTTTGTTAAACAAAAGTGTATTATTTTTTATAATGAAAATTCATTTTCCTATAATTTTGATGTATAATCAAAATGCTATTCTTCAATATTTTTTAATTTAATTACGAATCTGTTAGTTTTAATGGATATCGGCTAGTTCAATTTCTTTTAATAATCATACTTTCTTATTAAATTTTGAGTCTTCATATTCGTTTGATTCTTTGTTTATTGTATACTATATTTAATACAATTAGTGTCAAATTAGATTTCAAAAAACTACGAATATTAGTTAAACAATTATATATTGAAATTTGTTGGAGAAAGTCGTAACTGTAATTTGATAACTTAATAATGATGGCAATAATGGTTCCGTGTTCCTATGTATACGACTTAGACAAATACTTTGCTTTAATAAATAATCCATCTGCAATGATATCAGTTTAATGCTTTGAAATCATATAATAATTTTCACGGAATAATACGGCACCATATATAATATTCTTGATATGCTGATAGCATTTCGATGTATGATCCCATTTCATGTGAAAGTCGAGAGTACGATGGGAATATCAATTTTGATAAATGAATCACGTAAAGTAATCCGCTTGATGGAGCTGTTGAAAATTTAATTTATCCATTTTTCCCATATGATTGTTATATGAAACTGCTAAATAATTAAAGAAAAACTTCAGTTTATATAATAACACGTTATTAAAATGGTATTAATTACACGATGAGTATTGTATATTACTATAAGAATGAGTGATATTTTATGCAAAATACAAGCAATTATACGAAATAAAAAGAAAACGAAAGCAATTCACTTTGATTTAATGTAAGTTACATTGGAAGAAAGTAGCGCAAAACGAGTTTTCTCAACTTTTAAAAATAGCGTAAAATTTGTTCACATATAGATGTAATTACCACTCATGAACTTTTAGCAACAGGTTGCTTCTAATTTACGCTCAAGTTCGGAGACATCCGTTTAACTTTGAGCTCTCTGTACATATTGGATATGTATATTCTTTATGCAGTGTACATAGAATATATTATATTTTTGTTATACGAGTTTTGCTTTCTCCATTCACTCTCCTTTACCAGTTCATATTAATTAACACAGAATTCCTCATTAAAAGGAAAATTTGCTTGATGCATTTCATTTATTAATATACTAATTTTAATTAAGGTATTACTAAATTTAATTATGCAGAATAAGTTTACAAAGCACTACATATAGTGAAGAAAAGTTTTTAATTTTCATCAATAAATATTACCTCAACCAATTATTAATTATCTTAAATCACTTCAAATTTTTATTTCAATATAACAACACCGAATTCCCCTTTTATTTCCAGCGATTATAAGCGACAATATTATTTGTTTTCATTCACCATAACGCGATTTCGCGACCGTTATTATTTGCATCATTTTCAACGCTCTATCGGAAAAACATTTGCAATTTAAATTTTACATCCCCGCGTTATTTGCATACCAAACAAACAGTAACTCGCCAACCCACTCAACTCAATCAGCAGCCCCGGAACCGAAAATCTATAATAATTTTCACTTTACAGCATTCCGACCAATATTCCATAACAAGTATCCGATCGGTGCCTCAGCACAATCGCAAGAAAAACAGAGAAAGCCGTAAAACAAGGAAAAAGGATATTCAGCAAACTTTTCACGAGGCCCTCGAGCGAGCGCCTGGAAAATTCTAATGCGCTCCCCAGCTTGTAGCGAGCGCGCGCGTCATAATAGGGAGGAGGGTTGCATTAAAAGTTGAAGGGATTGTTTAAAGCTTGTTTCCTCCCAGGGCCCGCGCACGCAATTTAAAGTTACGCGCGCGAATGCAGTGTATATAGTTAAAAGAGCGGCAAGAATGTCAGCTGCGCGCATACGCCGCGGGCTGACGATGTATAAAATCTTGGCCGTGTTGCGGGGAGGACTAAGGAGCTCGACAGCCCTGGGCGACATGTACGTCGATGCGCTTGCTGAATTTTACGTCGAGCGGGTTAGCTGTATCGTGCATAAGTTGCGCTTCGCTCTTCGGAGTTTCGACAGGCACCGGATTTCTACTTTACCGACTCGATGGGTTATAGCCCGCCGGCTGCTGGTTGGCTATGTATGCTTGCGATGTAAGAAGTAATTTGTGGTTTTCACGGTACGCTGCTGCGCGCTGCGCTTGACGTTGTTTTGCAAAGGAGTGAGGGCACGGGATTTGGTGGAATGGAAAATGGGTTTTGGAATTTGGGTTTTTGGGGGTGTGTTTTGGAGACGGGAAAGTCGGATTGTTAATGCAAAGGGACAGGGTTAATTGCTTTTGATAAAATGATTCTTTTTTTTATTATCAGTAGATGAAAAAATGTTAAATTAATTTTCAAAGTTTTTTAAAATGTTTTGTTGTCTTTGAGCAGAAACTTCAACTTTTCTATACCGTACACAAAAAAGAAAAATGAGATTACACGGAAAAATGTTCCTTTATAAAATGATGTACTTTAACATAATTTTCATAATGGAATTACGATGGAAATTTATAAAAATTTTGTATGCGTCTTTTTAAAATTCTTTTACGACTATAAAATATAAATTTTTAAAAAATTTTTCGAGAGAACAAATGAAGTAGTTAACTTAATATTATGTAATGTTCTATGCATAAGATAAGACACGGTAACAACAATAATTTAAAGCATGTAGATGTTTTTTGAAGATAAGCTATCGGCAATAACGTTAATGACAGAAACTCACCTACATTCCGTAATTTTTATAACTTATAACAGCTTTGTAAACTACCCGTCTCGTAATCTAGTTCATACAAGATTGTGAGTATTTAAAAATTTAATAACATAATTTAACTTTTTTGAGCCATAAATTTTAATATCTGCACGTGCAATTTTAGATATTAGAATTCACAGAAGTATACTGAATGTTAAATCAAATGAGTCAGGGTGTTCTTATTATTCTATTTATATTTATTCAAAGTCGTAAGTCTCATCCTTGTTATAAAAATTACACAAACACCTCCTTATCACAGTGAGAATATCCACCCTCCGACTAGTTTGGGTAATCTTCGGAAAAGCAAAATCCGATTGAGAAAAAGAGAGAAGGAAAAGGAGTCGCTGAAAAGCTAAAATAACTGATTTCCAACGTCATATCCCGAATACCTATAACACTAAGGACGAGAGACTCGAGGACGAGGAGAGAAAATGCGAGGGAGAAAAAGTCGGGCGGAGATATTGAAAGTCGAGGGCGCGTACATACAATTCCAGAGGACGAGAGCGAAGGAAGGTGGGGGCGGTTTTGAATGTGGTGCGCGAGCCGTATAGTCGGCGTCGACAGGTCGCAGCGACGCCGGAGCCTGAAGTAGATACGCGGCAGACTCGCGTATTTTGCGCGGATCGAAAATTCCGGAGCTTGGTATTTAGGAAAACTACGAGATTCTCGCGTGTATTTCTTTTGCTTATTATTTTTCGGCTGATTTGTGGCATTTGGTAAAATTCGAAGTGATTGAATAAATAATGGGGCGTTCATAATAATTGGATATTAGATATCATAATTTTGTTATAATGCTGACAAAAGCTTGTGATTTTTTAATCTAAGAGTATTTTTATTTCGTTGAATAGTTATGAAAAAAGGTTTTTAACGAACGAATATTTTATCATGCAGGATTTTTTAGTGAAATGATTCCTTTGGTATAGTTATGTCTTAAAAATGTTTCTGAATTAATGAGAATTTTCGCGTGAAGCTGTCGTAAAAGACTGATTTAAAATTCAAAATAGCCTTGACGTCGGTGAAGTCTTAAAAAG
>JAPYZA010003419.1:0-15175 GCA_030522685.1 Eupelmus azureus | reverse complement strand
AATAATCTAATTTTCCTGAAAACCTTTTTAAAGGTCAAATCTCTCGATGGATTCTGGGACTTCCTGGTGCCGCCTGCCAAAAATGTCAAACAGGGCCACTTGCAGGCATGGTACGCAAGGAGCCTGTCAGAGGTTAGTCACAACGTCAAGTATACACGCAATTTTTGGGCGTGTCGCAAGAGGTGATAAGTATGTACATTGGTTTTTTTCATATCAGGCAGGTAAAGTCATGCAAATGCCGGTGCCCTCGTCCTACAACGACATCACGACATCGAGCGAGCTGCGTGATCACGTGGGCCCGGTCTGGTATGAGCGAACTTTCTTCGTCCCGTCTTCCTGGATTGACAAAAGAGTATTTCTGCGATTCGGATCCGTCAACTATCAAGCTCAAGTCGTGAGTATATCCGTTCGCGTCAGCAAAAAATAGTGCCTATATCTAAGACGGCACGCGATATTCTATTAACAGGATAATCGTCAGGTTAAAATTAGAATTATTACTCTTCTTTAGTGGCTAAACGGCAACTACTTGACGGGCCACGAAATCGGCCATCTGCCCTTCGAGGCGGAAGTAACCTCAGCCATATTTTTCGGGGGCAAAAACCGCGTGACGGTAGCGGTCGATAACACCCTTCTCCCGAACAGCATACCCCAAGGAAGGGTCGAGGATCTCAAAAGTGACAACGGCACCGTCAAGGTCCAGACCTACACGTTCGACTTTTTCAATTACGCCGGCATACATCGGTAATAGATCAGCCGCGCACATCGACCGATCGGTAATGATTTCAACGATTGGTTTATCATTCCAGTCCGGTTTTATTGCACGCCAAGCCGAAAGTGTTCATTCAGGATATCAGCGTGAACACGAAGCTGAGCAACGGCGTTGGTGCCGTCTGGTACAAGGTGGACGTCACCGGTTTGAGGGTAAACGATTCGTACAGCTGCGATGTTATTCTTATCGACGCTGATAAGAGACGGGTGAGCAAAGGATCGTGCACCGGAAGTGAGGGTGTGCTAAAAATTGCGTCACCGCGGCTCTGGTGGCCTCGATCTATGAGCGATGAGCCAGGTTATCTGTACACTCTGGAGGTAGGATGAAGCACGAATTTGCGCAGTACCTTGAAAATATACGTAATAAAAATTTTGTTTTTTTGATTGTTAGGTAATTATAACCGTGACGAATACCAGCGAGAAGGATATTTATAGACTACCGGTGGGGATTCGGAGTCTGAAATGGACCGAGACTTCCTTGCTGATTAATGACAAACCGATATATTTTCGTGGATTTGGGAGGCACGAGGACTCGGCGATAAGGGGACGAGGTCTGGATTTGCCGACCGTAGCCAGAGATCACGAATTATTGAAATGGATCGGGGCTAACGCCTACAGGACCAGCCACTATCCTTACAGTGATGAGGTTCTCGATCTTGCTGATAGGTATTATTAAATTCTATTTAATTTTTTGTTGTCTTTTTGGTAAAATTCTGTAAGAGAAAAGCTTTATGCGTAACTTAATAACACATTAGATAAATAGGGTTTAACTAGGTTGCTAATTATAACACATAATTGTGGCAGTCAGGTAGCTTCTAAATACGTTCTAGTTATAGAGCCTAACAAAAATTGAATTATTCGATCGATAACTAATTAATTTCTTATATTCAGCCAATACCCTAAGCTTTAATACCCACACATTTTGCTACCGATCTTTCCCTCAATAAGGAATAAAACTAATTATCGTAAATTGAAAGACTCAAAAGAAAAAACAACTATCAAAAGCACTATAAAAAAAACATAGAAAATAACATGCCCAAAACAAAAATATAGTCCATTACTAACGTCAACTTAATAAAAAATCTAGGCAAGGCTTCCTCGTGATCGCCGAATGCCCCTCGGTCAACACTGCGGACTTCTCGTCGGGTCTGCTGCGCAAGCACAAAGCTTCGCTGTCCGAGCTGATTCGCAGGGACAAGAACCGGCCGTCCGTCGTCGCCTGGTCGATTGCGAACGAGCCGCATACCAGCGAATCCGGAGCTGGCGGCTACTTCAAACAAGTGGCTCGACACACCAAGCAGCTCGATCCCTCGCGTCCTATAACTATGGCCATCGCCGTCTCCTATGATGTAAGTATGGGTGTCAGGGGTGAGAAGGGCAAAGTTGAAAGCTTTTTGATTTTTTTTTAAGACTCGGAGAAATGAAAAAAATTTTTTAATACATAGGTTTTTTAAATTTACGTATTTATATTTTAATTAAAAAATTTTTGTAGTATTGTTTATAGTATATTTAATAACTTAAAATGAAAAAAGTTGTTCATGTACTTAAATTACTATTCATTTAAAGTCCTAAAGTATTTTTTATAAATGTATGTTCATGTTAAAGTCTTTGAATCAAAGTCTTTGAATTGGAAAAACATCGTAAAATCTTATTTCGTTTCATTAAAAATGTAGCTTACTTAATAAAGTAAAATCGGATGTTGTAGAATATACTTAAACCTTATTTCTTTTTTTATTAATAACTACATAAAAAATTTATTATATGTCAAAGATATTTGTCGTATACAAAGATAGACCCTGTGCAAACTTACCCCTTCTCTTCCCTATATGAATTTCGATCGATTAATACGAATATATACGCTTACGTCATTTTTTTATGTGTTCAAAAGGAAGATGAAACTGGCAACTATCTCGACATCATAAGTTTCAATAGATATCATGCCTGGTATTCGAATCCGGGAAGAATTGACGCAATAACGAATAGAATTGTCTCAGAGGCCCAGAATTGGCATAATAAGTACAAAAAGCCGGTGTTGATATCAGAGTACGGAGCTGACACTATGCCAGGGTTGCATGAGGTAATCTCTAAGTGTGTAATTCTATACGCTTATTTGGAATTTGTTCTTCTTTTTATCTTATTCTTAATTCGAAGAAATATTTTTAGATTAAAATTATTTTTAGAATTTTATACTTTTTACTACATTATTAGTTATTGTAATAATAATTTAAATCTAATTTAATAGAAAAATCCTTGTTTAATTGATGAAATTTAATTATGATCCTATACAATTAATTTTATAACAATGTAACATTTATATTTTAGTTACCAGAGTACATTTGGAGTGAAGAATACCAAATGGAAATAATGTCGAAACATTTCAAAGCTTTCGATGAACTGAGGTCCCAAAATTTTTTCATCGGTGAATTCATTTGGAACTTCGCCGACTTTAGAACTGCGCAAAGTAAGTTCACTTTTATTAAAATTCTTTACAATATCTGAAACGATGAAAAATGATTGTAATAAAAAATTATTTAAACAGCTTATACGAGAGTCGGAGGAAACAAGAAGGGCATTTTCACAAGAGATAGACAGCCAAAAATGGTCGCACATCACGTAAGGAAGCGATACCGCTCGTTAAGCATAGAACTCGACAAAGCCAAATTACTCGATAATGATGGAAATTACATTTCGTCCTTCTATTCCTAAACTATTTCTGGATAAGGCTTTGTTTTCTTCTTTTTTTGAAAACGAAACTCTTAAACAATTCAACGACCAGCATTTTTCTATTTTGTTACCTACAAACTGTGATTTAATACAACGAAAGACAGTATTTTATTTATTAACTTAGGCGTTTGACACGATATTATAAAGTGCGATATATCTATGTTTCTTGATGGAATGTTGTGTAGAGGTATAAAACAAGTCCAAAAACTTTGACAATAAGATTTATTTTGTACTCTGTATTTTGTCAGTTACGTCTGTTTGAACATTAGCAATTTTAATATTGCTAACTGTCGATCATATTTGTATTTTAAATATGAATATAGGACACGTAAAATTTTTGTTTTTGAACTAAATAAGTTATAAAGAAAGCTTACAACATTTGTAAATACAACTTTATATATAATTGAATAAGTGAAAAAATAATCTATGGAGCCCAATGTTATTTTATTAAATCCCATCCACTTTTAAGTTTATCGATTAATATAATTTAAGAATTGCTTAATTCTATGAATAAATTTTTTAAATAAATTATTATAATTAAGTTGACGAATTTCATGTATACATACAAACTTTATTTAGACTTTAAGTACTCTTATCCGACTTTAAAGTTACATGTTACGTATATACAAATAGCGACGTTTGACATTGGGATTATATACATATATAGCTTTCAATAAAGCGTAGCCGGAAAGTATACTTTAAAACTCCTAGAAGGCGCCAATGGAAAGCGAAAAAGTATGTTTGGAAAATACTTTGGAAATTACAGTTTCGGAGATTTAGCAAATGGTGAACCATCAAGCACTAAATTCCCGGGTTTACTTTATCCAAGAGAGAGTGAGTCGCGCGAGGTATTAGCGACTGTCATTTAAAAATGTTTTGTTTCGAAATGAAAACACTTGTTGTTTTACATTGTTAGGTTAAGCGAGCAATTTGATAATTTGTAAATTACTTACGAGCTTAATTTTTTTATAATGAAATTTAAATCAGGAATTTCTAACTAATTGTTTATATGATCTGTAATTTGTTAGTTGAATAAATTAAAATAAATCGAAAATTAACTTTTATTTTAGGTTAAATCTCTTGATGGCTTTTGGGATTTTGTTGTACCACCAGTTGATGATGTTCAAAAGGGCCATAAAGAATGTTGGTTCACTGACAATTTATCAAAGGTATTTTATGGAATTTACAATATTTCTTATGGTATTATACTTTAGTAATAAATTATTTATTATGTAGTTACCAAATGTTATGCAAATGCCAGTACCTTCATCGTACAATGATATTACTACCTCTAAAGCTCTACGAGATCATGTTGGTCCAGTCTGGTATGAGAAAACATTTTTTTTACCACAGTCTTGGCGAGACGAACGAGTTTTCCTCAGATTTGGAGCAATTAATTATCTAGCGCAAGTTGTAGGTTTTTAAAATTGTACTTTTAAAAATTACAATTCATAGAATAATAGTTTCAAAATATTGATTTATTCTAGTGGCTAAATGGGGACTTATTAACAAATCATGAAATTGGACATCTACCTTTTGAAACTGAAATTACATCATGTGCTGTGTTTGGTGGGAAAAATCGTGTTACGGTAGCTGTGGATAACAGTCTTTACAAAAATACTGTGCCTCAGGGCAAAATAGCTAATATGGTTTCTGATAATGGAACTGTAAAAGTACAAACTTTTAGTTTTGATTTTTTTAATTATGCAGGCATTCATAGGTACAGTCTTGGCCATTAAATACTTATTTATGTAAATAAACTTGATATCTTATATATTTTTTTTAAACTGTAGGCCTGTTTTATTACATACAAAACCTAAAGTATTTATTGAAGACATTACTATTACCACAGAATTGGTTGATGATCTTGGTATTATTAATTATACCATTGAAATAACAGGTATGGAAGAAACAGATATTCCAGTATGTCATGTAAGTCTTCTTGATGCTGACAATCAATCTGCTATTAATGGTCCATTCCAAGGAACTGAGGGAATTTTGAAAGTCACATCACCAAAATTATGGTGGCCTCGATGTATGAGTGACAATCCTGGTTACCTTTATACTTTTGAGGTGGTTACAGCTACACTAAAATTTATTATATATTTATTAAATAATAATCAAGTAATCTTTTATTTATTGATTTTATAAATCAAAATGAAAATCAAACTTACAGGTAGCAGTTTCGGCAGCAAATTCTACCAAGCCAGATATTTACAGACTTCCAATAGGCATTCGAAGCTTAGAATGGACTTCTGCAACATTTTTGATTAATAATAAACCAATTTATTTTCGAGGGTTTGGAAGGCATGAAGATTCTGCTCTAAGAGGACGTGGGTTAGATTTAGTTACTGTGGCTAGAGATCATGAATTACTTAAATGGATTGGAGCAAATGCCTACCGAACTAGTCATTATCCCTACAGTGATGAAGTTCTTGATTTAGCTGATAAGTATGTACATTGTTTTTAAATTTGAGAAAAATCATTCAATTATCAATACATATTGAATTGTTGAAATCAGAATTTTTATTCAAGACTTGGATTTCTCATCATCGATGAATGTCCTTCTGTAGACACAGAAAATTTTTCTTCCACCTTACTTAAAAAACACAAGAAATCCTTATCTGAACTTGTTAGAAGGGATAAAAATCGACCTTCTGTTGTGATGTGGTCTGTTGCAAACGAGCCTAGAACTCAGCATCGCAATGCTGCTTCTTATTTTAAACAAATAGTGCAACACACAAAAGCACTTGATCACACGCGACCAATTACCATTGCACTGGCACAGTCTCCTCAAGTAAGTTAAAATAAGAATGGCCTTAAAAAAAAAAATATTAAAGATTAATAAATTGTAATTGTTTTGTAAGGAAGATAAAGTAGGACAGTACCTTGATATAATAAGTTTTAACAGATATAATGCTTGGTACTCAAATCCCGGGCGCTTAGATATGATAATAAATCGTATTGTATCAGAAGCTGTAGCTTGGCATGATAAATATAAAAAGCCAGTATTAATAGCAGAATATGGTGCAGATACAATGCCTGGATTACATGAAGTAAGCAAATAAGTATTTATAAATATATCCACAGTAATCCCTGAAAAATAGTAATATTATTATTCACTTATTTATAATGAAAAAGAATGATAATTTTAACAAAAAGATTTGAATACACAAAATTTCTATAAACTACTAATGAGTTACTAATAATAATACTAATTATATTTTATTAATTTGATAAGATTTAAAATAATGTTTTATTTCAAAATAGTTACCTGAATACATTTGGAGTGAAGAGTACCAAGTACAATTAATGTCAAACCATTTTAAAGCTTTTGATCAACTTCGAACTTTAGGTTTTTTTATTGGAGAGTTTATTTGGAACTTTGCAGATTTTAGAACAGCACAAAGTATGATGCAGTATAATATTTTATATGTACAAAGCGTTTAAGAACTTGTTAAATATGAAAAATAATTTTTTTAGCTTATACGAGAGTTGGAGGTAATAAAAAAGGAGTTTTTACAAGAGATAGGCAACCAAAAATGGTAGCCCATCATGTACGAAAGAGATACCATGCTTTAAGTGCTGAACAAGATAAAATAGAACTTCCTAATGATCTCGAAAACTACATATCATTGAATTATCTTTAGAAGTTTTTGTAAAAATTTATATTTATTAACAAATTATATTTTTATAGAAAATTATTTATAATTATGTTTATTTTAATAAAAATTGAATTTATAAAAAATAATTGAAGTTTTATACACAAAATAGTTGGTTATTTTAGTAATCAAGCTGTCAACATGGTTTTTCTTCATCTGAAGGTTCAACTACTTTTAAACAAGCATCAGCTAATTCAACAAATGCTGATTCTGTCATAGCTTTTGCTATAGCTTTTGTAGGATTTTTATCTTTTAAAATTGATGAAATAATGTCTCGAACTTCAGGATTCTTTAGGCAATTTTTCACCTCTTCACTATAACGAAGTTGTTCAAGTTTTTCTATAGGAACTGTATCTTCTGTAGGAAATTCATATTGGACAGTAGTATTTTCACTTGTACCTTCTTTTGCTTCACAGCTTTTATTCTCAGATTCACTTCCTCCGGTGCAATTCTCTTTGTGTTTACTGCAACAAGCTATTGAACAGCTAAAAAGTAAAACAATTTATTTTTAAATTTTATTATTTTTACTTGTTAATCAAAGGTAATTTAAAAGAGAAATTATAATCTTAAAGTAAATTGAAAGACTTACTATTTAATTTAGTCTATTTATTTTAATAAAATTATAATAATATCAAAGTTTTATTACTTACTAAAATTGTTTACATCTTGGACATTTATACTTTGCATTTTCATATTCACAAATGCAACAAATTTTAAAACTCATTTTATAATAGAACTTTTCAAACACTTTATGTTCTTTTATCAAATCTAATTTTTCTGTTCTTAAGTATTACTTTTTTCTGTTTACACAAAATACTAAATACAAAAACTAAACTATCACATGCAGCTGCAATGCGCTTGGCGAAACATTTCTAACCTCAAACTATTTTTTATATATATGCACACGCCTGCACTATGATAACCCGCCTAACACGCGTGTATTCGAATGTATGCTACTTGTTCATATCCTATATAGATTAGATAAATATGTATTGAACATTACAAGTAGATTTTATTTTATAAATTACTATAAATTCTAATTTATTTTTAGAAAAATTTTTGGTTAAACTAATTTTTTTAATAATTGCGATTATTAAGTTTTAATTGAATATAGGTAATTTAACACCGTTTTAGGAGTTTTTTCGTAGTTTAAAAATTCAAATTTTATTCTATTCTGTAACGTTTTCTACTGATTTTTTTATTAGCTGTTCTGGAAAGATAGACAAGCAGCTCTTTGTTAAAATAGATTATTGTTAAATTAGAAAAAGTCAATTTTCTAAATTCATTTTACAATTAAATATTATATTAAAGAAAGTGATTTTCATTAAACATTAGCAATCTGATATTTGTAATAAGATTTCAGGTACTGAACACTTCAGTTAAGATTAGTTTTTTAGTAGGTAGAACATAACTAAAATTATTTGAATTCTTTACACTTTAGGAAAATTTGTCTTTATTATAATAATCTAGATAAACGTAAGTCATGGATAATACTACAGGGAATAAACATAAATGCACAAAATCAGCAGAACAAGAATCACCTCATAAAGTTAGAAAGATGAATTGGAGTGTTGATGCACCAACATCAACGTCATCACCACAAAAAACAAACAAAGTTGTGAAGCTCACCACCGCAGACTCATCAATAAACAATAAAATGAACAATATTGCTAAATTGAGACAGCAGTTCATAGAAGAATTCAAAGATGTTGAACTCTCTTTAAAAGTTGGTAATAATAGATTCAAGTAAATTGTTCTACTTAATAAATTTATATAACTGTATCTATTATCTAGGAAACCATTAAGAGTTTAAAATACAAAATTTCTGAAGCCGACAAAAGAGCTGATATTATGCGAGAAAAATTAAGAGAAGCAAATCAGCTTTTATGCAATCAAACTGAAATAATTTATGACAAAGAACAGAAGTATAAGGCCCTTCGAGAACAGTAATTATAAAACTTTATTTCAGATAAATTAAAATTTTTTATTAATAATAAGTTGTTTTATTAGAATAGAGGAACTATATCAGTACCAAAAAATAATTTATGATAATATGGAAGACATTTCAAATACACATAATGTTCATGACAATCTGTCTGAACAATTAATCAATAATTATGATTCTATAATTATAATGCAGCAAAATGATAATAAACTATTAGAAGAAAAATTAAATAAAATGACACCAGATGAAGAATGTAATAATATTTTTCATTTACTTTAATTATATTATAAATTTCTTAATATTAAGGTTTATAAAATCTCACTTCTTGAAATAGTAAGCAAAGAATTAAAGAAGATAAACTTAAAAATTGATGAGCAATTAAAAGAAAATGTTCAGTATCAAAATGAAATACCTCAACTGAAATTAAAAATAGAAGCAAACAAAATAAAGAAAGAGGAACAAAAGCAACATTTAAAGGAGCTTGATAAAAAGTGAGTTTTTTAAAATGAATAAATATTTAATTTTCTTTTTAATTTGAAATTATTATTGTAGAATAAACGAATTAGAAAAGAGGAATATCAATTCAAAAAATGATGCAAATAGAAAAAATAATGATTTAAGGAGTGAAATTGAAAAATTAAAACAAGTATAAATATTATTTTTTTTCAAATAAATAAAATAATTTTGTTATTTGTTATTACATTTATTTAAATTTCTTATTACAGGATAACAGTAGCCAAGCTTCAGAAATGGAAAAAGTGGAAAAGAATATTTCTGTACTCATAAGTAAATTAGAAACAAGCAGGTAAATACTTGAATTAATGATTCTATAAATTTTTCTTTTACATTGATAAGAGTATATTATTACTTATTAAATATTTTTTAAGGGACATTGAAAGTAAAAGTAATAACAAGATAATTGAAATAAATGAAGATATACACGTACTATCTGAAGAGGTAATAATTCTTATATATACTTACTACTTATATAAAAAAAATATATTTTATTTCTTGTATTTTTGATACTAAAAATTTATTATCATATTTTAGAATAAAGAATTAGATGAATCACATTATAAAGATGAACAAGAAAATACAATTGCTTTGGAAAAACTTAAGGAACAATTACAAGTTTCTCAAGCAGAATTAATAGCTGTAAAACAGAAAGAAAATCAAGCAACTGATATTTTACAAAGAAAGATTTCTGAACTGCGTCTTAAAATAAAAAATTATGATGGATTAGAAACAAAATTGGAAAAATATGAATTAGAAATAAAAAAAGAAGAAGAATCAATAACCCAAATTAGCCAAGATTGTGAAGGCAGAAAAAAAGAATCCAATAACAAGATTAAATTAACAAATGATAAGATATCTGAACTAAAAGTAAAAATAGATAATGGAGTCCTTAAAATTAGTGAATCTGAAGAAAGAATTAAATTATTAGAATCAGAAATAAGTAAACTAAATGACGAATTGAAGGCCAAAATAAAAGCAAAAGAAAAAAGCAATATCAAATTTCCAGTGCTAACACAAAATATTAGTCAATATAATTTACCGGATTTATTTGTTCCAGAAGTAAGAATGTAAATTTTAATAATTACTAACAACATTAAAATTAAAAATACAAAAATTTAAATTGTTTTACAGGAAATGGGAAATATAGAAAAGCAAAAGAACCGTAAAAAACTGTATACTCCAACTTTGGCAGATGAGTACTTGGTATTTATTTTAAAAAAATTTCCACATTAATAATACTAATTGTTTGCATATTAATATTTTATTTTTCTCATTAAAGGAAATTGATTCACTTCAGAGTGTTGAAGAACAATTTACACATTTAACTCAAAATTCACATTCATCTCAATCAGAATCTTCAGTAAGTACTTCAATTTATAAATAAGTATTGTTAGATTGTTTAAAAACTAGATTTTAACATATATATTTATTTTATAAAGGAAAAAGCTAGGAAGTTTTTTAAAAGCAATGCTCTTTCACAATCAAAAGTCAAGAAAGAAAGTACTCCTCGAACAAAAGGAAAAGGTAAAAAGCACTGATAAGAAAGCTTAAATTTCTCTCAAATTTAAAAAAAGTAAATTACTTTATTTAAAAGTTTTATACAATAAGTATTAATTATAGTTAATTATAAGAAATATCATTTTTGTTTTAAACATGTAAAATAAATAAATAAAATATCAGAATTTTTATTTCTTTTATTATTGTAAGTAACATTCTTTTTTAAAACTTCAAATCAACAATATTTACATAAAAAAAATCGAATCACTTGAAAAAAAAAAAAATGCATTTTACTAAACATACATGCTAAAAATTTTCAGTTAGAGCACTAAAAACCATTTTCAAACTAAATTAGAACTTTTAAATTATTCTATGGTACTCAGTATTATTAATTCTGAATATTAATTGTATATAAACAAGGTAACTAATTTATATAAATAGAAAAAAAAACATCTAAAGAGATGTCTACTCTAATTCTTAAATTATAAGTATAGAAAATACTGTAAACATCATATTGAAAATGAACAAATTTAAGTTAAATAATATAAAATAATATTACTAGGTAACTTACTATTTTTTTGATTTAATAAAATAAACTCTGGAGTACATTTTAATTGGTTATTAATGTTTTTTGTTTAATCTTTTGAAAATTCATATCCATACTTTTTAACTAATACTTTCTTAGCAACATTTTGTTTTGCATTCTTTTTACATCCAGCAGCTGTAAGAAATTAAAAATTAAAATTTTAATTTCACTGTAATCATAAATGGTAAAAAACTAGAACTTACCTTCTCCTACATATTCTACATCATCAATAACTAAAGAAAAAGAAAACGGAGGCTTATTATTATTTATCTGTAAATCTATATATGTCAAATAGCCTGCTAAGGCATTTAATAATACAACGGCATTGGTGCCATTGGTTAATATTTTTTTTTGTTTATTATTTTCAGATATAGTTTTTGAGTTAGCGTCACTCATTTTAAATGATTTGCTAACACTTTTTTTTGTATCTTTTAAATTATCTAATGGCTTAGAAATATTCTTTTTATAAGAATTTTTTGATGTATAAAATAACAACCATTCTTCAATTAGTTTAAACATAGCAAAACTTCCCAGAAGTTTCCAAGATTTTGAATTATACTGAAAAGTAAGTTAATTATTAGACGTTAAATATTCAAACAAAATTTTTTAAATTTTAACAGTTTTATTAGTTGTAATTTTTTGAAGCAATACCTGAGAAAGGTTATTTGTATCGTTTAACATAGTGGACATAATCATGTCAGAAAACAAATCTTTTAATGCCTCTTCAGCTGCTGCTTGTTTAGCAATGGAGGTGGACTTTCCAAATCCAACATAAGTTTTATTATTGAACTGTAAATAGAGAAAACATTAGACACATTTTTGTTCAATAAAAATAATGAAAAAATGGATACCTCACCATAAGATTAGCAATTTTTTTATTTGGGTCTGACTTGCAATCATCAGTTAAAAATACAATTTTTGTTGGAATTAATTCCGTTAGAACTTCTACAGAATCTTTTGGAATATACTCAGTAATATCGTCATTTTCATCTGTTATATACGTATTTTCCTCGTCATTTACATCTGCAAATTAAAAAATAAGTAATTGAAATAGTTTCAATATTTATCTTAAACTTATTACTCTAGCACTATGATATACCAATATTTTTTTGTAATGGTGATTTTACTGCAGTTAAACTGCTACAGCCATTGGATTTGCATCTACTTATCTCTGAAGAATCATTACTTAGAACATCGTACCGATTTACACAATTTGTATCACAATGACGAATACCGTTACTGTTCGCCGTCGACATTTTAAAATTGACAAAATAAATAACCCTACTTACTAATTCTAAAAGATCGCAAATGTTTTAAATCGAGCTTTTAATAAAAGATTCAGTGGTTTTATCGTCGAGTTTTGGGCAACACGTGATTTTAAAAAACCAAAGAAAAAAAAACAAACAGTAGTCAGAAATAACCGTTCTTCAGTTCTTCTAAGTATACACTTTATGAAAAAATTTGAAGACTCAACGGCAGAATTGCAGTTCAGATCTCACTTCAAGTTTATAAACACGTGTTATTAAGGATCTGGATAAGAAAAACAGATCGAAACTGTCATTTTGAAGTTTATACATAATCAGGAAGGAAAAACCAGAAAGTAAAGTCCTTGCGACCGCAATAAGAAACTGTCGAATTGACGACAAAACAAGGCAGCTTATACAGGTCGCAACGCGCGCAGCGCGATGTATATATATAGGTTGATCATCTCCAACGGCTGTAGTGCAGGTATTTAAATTTTTGAATGAAAAACAACCTACCTAAATTGTAGTTCGCTTGACTTTATACGTAAATTTTACGTAATTGTATAGCTTTATAGAAATATAATATTTGAAGCTCTGCAATTTTAAAATTTACTAAACTTAAAAATAAATATTTTATTACATATCATAGCAGTCGAGCAAACAAGCATAGCAATTTCAACCTCTGACCACACGGCAATATACCACAATTATTAAAGTATCAAATGAAAATAAATTTTAATTCGTTAGCAGGCAAACAATCATCCGCAACTATCGCAAACATTTACGTAAGTAATTCTGAATATCATATTACCTACGCAAATGAAGCTGATGATTCACAGACATAGTTTCTCCGTGATGCACCGACAATCGGAAATTAAAAGTCAGCCGCATGTTAAAATGCCGGATACGGAAGAAGAAAAAAAGGACCGCCCGCGAGCGAAGCACCTACTTTTCCACTGTAAAGGAGGCGGCGGCGGTGATAGCGCCTCAGTGACGTAAGTCCAGGTGGCATGAATGAAAAGTCGCCTGCACAGGATCCGCCCGCATTCCGCGGCCCGCGCGCGATCTCGTATCTTTCTCCGCATTTCTCCGGGAAGGTTCTTAGTCATTCCTTTTTACTCATCAGCGTGTGTTTTTTTTTATTTATTAGTGCATTTTTATGCTTTTATATTGTTATATTGTATTAGTTTTTTAGGTTTGATTTTCGCTAATTTGCAGTTGTTACTCGAAATATAGGTACGTGAATTATTTCTAGGCGTATTAAAGGTATATTGAATGTAAGATTGAAAAGACTGGTGAAATTGCAGGACGTATACAAGAGTAATATACATACAAATAGAGCAGTTTAAGTTTGCAAGAGAGGGATCACCTACTTTTCCAGAGTATCGGTGATATTGCAGTGACGTAAGTTAGATATAGCATGAATGAGAAATTGCGGAACGGAATCGGCCTGCATTCCAATCTGCAATCCCATTTCTTCTTTTATTTTTATTTCTTCTCTTCCACAGAATTTTACTCGTTCCTTCTGTGGTTTGTAATGATTTTATTACTTTTCTCGAGTTACGTTAACTCGATACTCTTCAGGAAATTTTTTTTTAACATTTATTTCTCGTGATTTCGTTACCTTGACCCAGAAAGTCTGCTCTTTCCATAAACATATATTTATATTACCTAAACCTTATTATCAAATCCATCTAATAAATTTGAATGTTAATTTTTTATTTAAATCAAAAGAGGAAACAGGATACCTTCCATTTAAATCTCTCCACATTACCACTACTTAGCACTGATATACAAACGATCACCTCTCCCAAAGCTAGCGCGCGCAGAACCGCCTTAAAAATCTGTTTACCGCAACAACTTCCTAAAGCAGGCGCAATAAAAAATTCCCAAAATACCCAAACGTTTCTAAAACGATAACCCACTCATCGGCACTACCAAATTACGCAAGAAATCAGCGAGAAACCCGCCTTTCGCATAACTATAAAACTCTCCGAAACACCCGGATACGCTCGGACGAAAACATACCTATGCCGATCGTCGGCGCGTGCGCACGCGCATTTTCCCCGATTTTTTTCTGCCCCCCGTCCCGGAGAGAGCCTTTCAATAATGTGAAAGCTTCGGAATTCTTTTTCGCTCTCGTTCCTTTTAAGATGGAGGTTGTGCGCTCGCGATCGGCTGTTTCTGGCCCGCGAATGTGTGTCTGTGTGTGTGTGTGTGTGTGTGTGTGTGT